>JAVKPL010006681.1:40000-272179 GCA_032173675.1 Gastrolobium villosum
AGACAGCGAGAGGACAGGCCAGTCCAACCTAACTAACTAGACTAAGATAGCTACCAAGTTAAAACATACTAAGCTCATTTTGACCCAGCTTTAAAATTGGCCTAGCCCAACCCTCAAGGGTTGCTAAGTTTCACTTAGCAAGTGAGTGCCTAAAGGATTGTTTTGGTCAATGGTTCAAACCTTCTAAGGCCGTTTGATATAAGAGTTTTTTTGGGATTCCTAGAAAATTGAAAGTGATAATTTTATTTATCCACGTTTGGTACATGAATTTTAAAATTTTCACAGGAATCTGATTTTCCCGAGATTTTATTTTTTTGTGTGTAATTTTTTTTGAAAAAACCATTCAAGAATACTATCCAGGGGGTATTTTAAGATTTTTATGGCAAGGAAAAATTTAATACAACTAAATATAGCATCAAGAAAATTAACCCATCATTCCCATGAATATTTTAGTCTACCAAACAACTTTTTGGTAACATTCATAGAAAACTCATTTTCTCATCATATTCCTGGAAATCGTGATTCTCGGATTAAAAAAATCTCTCTTCTACCAAATGCCCCCTAAAGCAATTTCTTGAAATTCTTTGTTGGAAAGAGGAAAGCTGACTCCCTCTTCTCTCACCCTTACTCTGATTATCCAATGCATCATCTTCTTTGATGAAAGTTAGCCTTAGAGCCATATTCCGAAAGCAAAGTGGCGAAAGGAGATTCAATAAGAATAGGTTAGGTACCAAAAATAAAAAAATTGACCTAGCCCTAAACGGCCTGGCCCGTTCACTTGTCCCATGTATCGGTATAAAATATCGTTTTACAACTTTAGAATTTATACATTTGCTCCTAAAAAATTGTTAATAATGAAATTGGAATATTAATACAAATCTTAATAATGAAACTGTTTTTTTTTTGGGCCAAAAATGAACACAAACTATACATTTTGTAGTTTAAAATAAGGGTTCTATAAAAGTTATGTTGTAGAAAAAGTGATTGTGTTATGTTATAGAGATTCGTTTTACGTGCCTTAATTTTTTTGGCTTCAAAAGATGCGGACCCCACAAAATATTGTGTTTATAGGAAACTTTTTATGGTCATATTAAATAACAAATGCAAACCCCTTAAAATAAATATTCATACACACCAATAACCAGGACCGTCACTGCCTGCAGAGTCTTCCTTTTCTTGCTCCTTTTTTTAAGGTACAAAATGACCATATTCAAGGCAACCATGGACCTTGCACATCCAACATTGCTCAAAGCCAATACCCTCAACAACATCAACAAATATTCTTCTTTTCCCATTACTTTTTAACTTGAAATATGACACTTATCTTACAAGTTACAACAAACCACAAAAAGATTCTAAATGATTGACAATATAGTGGATAAATAAAGTGGTGTACTATATAACATGGAGTGATTCCTCAAATAGATGCGTTTTCTCGTACACGGCCATCAAGCTGATTGTGGGTTAAAACTTCCCTTTCACGTGCACTCCTATGTTGAAGTCGATGGTGTAGTGTCTCAGACATCTGGTTGAAAAAGTCAGGGTCCCATCTCTGAATCAACATGGGGTCTTCTGCATAGCAAATATATATGGATGTAACAGCACTTTCCACCACAACCATAGCCACTCCAACCTGAAAAGAATACATGTTTCATGCCATATGTACATATGCATATACATTACACAAAATTAAATAAATAATGGGTTCGCTTTTTCTGCCGTTACTGCAGATAACTTATCTGCAGTAACCCTATACGACGTTGTTTTGGAGCGGAAATCATGGTGTTTTTATAATTTTAATTTATTTTAGGGTTATAGTAGTCTTTATATTTATAATTTTTTAAAATTTCAATACCAAAACGACGTCGTTTTGGGAATAAATACAGATGACTTATTTACATAAACATTTTTCCCATTATTAAAATACTTCTTTGTTGCAACAACCAGCATATAGACAAGCCCAAAATGAACAAACTTTAATCAAGGAGGTTGTAATGTTACCAATATCATCCCCATGAGCATAGATGTGGAGCCAATCATAAATGCTCTGTTACTCCATTTCATCCATGCCCAAACAGCAGAACAAGTTCCAGTTATTAGCCCACCGAAAATGGTTCCCATTAGCAGCACAGCACCTGAACAATCATAGGCCACAAGTGCTTCAACTCCAGTTGACTGAAATAACTCCCAGGCATCTCTAGCAGAATGGTTAAAGCTTTTACCATAAACAGCAATCTGCATGGGACATTAGCATAAACCATGTCAGAGTAAGTTTTCCAAGAACCCTGGCTGCTAGTTATATTCACCAAACCTCAACAAAAGTTTCCCCTACATTTAGATTTCAATTTCCAAGACAATGAGAAAAACCCTGTGTTAGCAAACCCCACATTAGGAAGATATAAAAGGGCCGACCCAGCTCAATACCCACTCGTGAGTGTCTGGGGAAGGACATACGAGTCAAGCCTTACCCCGCTTTTGCGGAGAGGCCGAGTCGAAGCCGGAACCTTGGACATCACGGTAAGCATGCTTACCACTGAGCCAAGCCGACCCTTCCACATTAGGAAGATATATAGTAGGAAAAATAAAAGGGAGAGTAGGAGATTGATAGAAACTGGCTCAAGAATTGGGAATTGGAATTGAGAATCAAATATTGATTGAATCTTTATTGATAAATTGGGAATTAAATATTGAATCTTTATTGATAAATTGGGAATTGAATATTGAATCTTTATTGATAAATACCTTCCCAGTTTCCTGATAGGTGAGGTAGAAAATTACAATGACTTTCTCTCACATCTATCTTAACCTCCAGGAAAATCATAGTCTCTGGCCTTGCTTCTATGCTTACAAAGTGTCTAACTCTTAACATGTATTCCCTCAACTCTATTTATAACCCAATGACCTTACTAACTGATTCTACTGGGATTTTCCTAATTAACCATGACTAACCCTAACTAACAAAAGCCGGCCCGAGAGGTTCTTTGGGTCCATCATTATATTCTGACCTACTTTCCTAAATAGGGGGTTCCTAACAGGGATTAAGATCTTAGTAGAAAATAAATTGTAATAACTTTCCTATAGACACTTAACCCAGGTTGAAATTAATTGTAATAACTGTCTAGCACAATCAACACCTACTCTCATAAAGGCGGGAAGCCTTGCACATTTTTTTGATGGGTTTTGGTTGGCTCGGTTTTTTCGCACTCGGCTAAATCTTAGCGAAAGACTGGATTTATTATCTCATGTTTGCTTTTTGTGAAAAATTACCAATTGAAGTGGAGGGTTTCGTCAAACAACAAGAGGCTATGACTCGTTTAGGAATAACTAATTTGTGGGGCGGTCAGAATATCACAGGGGGACTATAACCAATCTGGGTATTTGGAGTTACAAAGGTGTGGCCGGAGCACATATTGTGGATTTGCCCTTTTTGGCACATGGAGGGAAATAAAAGGGAGGAGGAGGAAAATCAGTGGGGGCAATTATAACTTAGGAAAATCAGATAAGTAAGGGGAGATTTCCAGGTCTCTCGAACACCTGGTATCTGTATTTCTTCTATAATTCCCATCTTCCATCACATATCTGATATCTCTTGATACAAAGTAGGGATTGAGGAATTATTTCAATAAAATTTGACGTATTTTTCCTATATTCTGAACCAGTTCTATTACTCCTCTCTTTACAATAACAGGTAGTTAAACTAAATGAAAATCAGCAATACCACTTACTTGAATCTTGATTTTCATGTACAAAGATGCAATTTCTATCATATATGGAAGTGATTACTGATATAGACAACTGAAGTCTACCTGAACATAAGCATACTTGTTAAAGAAACGGACAAGAGTCTCCACAAGATGGAAAAGGAAATCAACACAGCAAAGCAAACACTCATTTTTGCCTATCTTTGAGCGCAATCCTCTTATCTGAAAGACATCAAAATTTTGATGAAAGAAAAGGCAAAATGAATAGTCTCCACATATAAAGGAAATGTACTTCAAATAATTGATAAAAAGCAAATGGTAGTTAATACCTCCCATCGCAGTGTCCTAATAGCAGCTGTGAATAATGAGCCATAGCAAATGCTGCCAAAAGATGTTGTTAAAGCATACTGTACAGATTTCATTAAGGAGTTAGCGGGAATGGATGCAGCCTCGCTACCACCATGGATACTAACAAGAACCACCATCCCAGACACTATGACATGTACAGTATTACAGATTACAGCACCTGTCCAAAATAAGCTCACAGAGAGGACCTGCATCCATGATAGCAACACCAGGGTAATCAGATGGGATAAGCTTACACAATCTGCTGTCATAACCAGTCCCAACAAGAACAGACAGAATGAAAAGCAAAACTTGCCAGCTCACCCCAAGAAGCCACCAGCGTCCACCATCACCCATGCTCGAAGCCACAACACCAGCAGCTCCAAATGACCATAAGGCCATCCATAAAAGCACAACAAGCATAAATGCATATGCCACTCTCATAACCTCAGGAAGATTCCACACCAACTTGGCAGCTTTTTGCAAAACCAACATTGTATATGGAAGTCTGGAGAAGAAAACAAGAGCCACCAGAAATCATCTTAAATACTGAAGTAATATACAGAAACAAAAAGAAGGGCGTGAAGAAATTATACTATTTGATTAAGTAAAATGAAAGCACATAGCTTCCAAATCTTAGAAAATTGCACTATTTATCTGCCAATACATGAAAGTATCCATGGTGCAAAAATTTCTTTAAAACGTAAATGTATGTACACGACTATTTATTGCATTTCCATGGAAGGGAGACAATATTAAGTTATTACAATACACCTGGTTGATTAATTATGAAATTTTTAGATTGGAAACTCTTACAAGGATAGCCTACTAGGACGACCAAATTTATCCTCCGAAAGTGTGAGACACAGTGTACAGCACTCATCCATTAGCTATTTTAACAGCATAAAATGACCTAGGTTCTCACAATAATTGCATTGCAGAATCTGACTCTCATAATCCTGGCATAGTAAAAAATCAACATTTTTTTTATAAATTAAAAACGATAATTGAAGAAGGCGAGCCTAGAGTAGTGGTAAAGCTGCTCGTTTGCGATTGAAGATCATGTGTTCCAACCTGGTAAACAATCTCTCAGCAAATGTGCAAGGATAAGGTTGCATACAAAGATTGCCCTCACTCTTAACCTGGCTAGTCGGGGTTTAATAGGGAATGATTTTAACATAGAAAAGACAATTATATGGTCACCAAAATGTGTCATTTTGTACCAGTTATCAAATACAAGAGAACAACAAAGATAGTCAGTCAGTCTCAGTAATAAATCTGCAACAGCTTCAAACATTAACTTTCCCTCAAAAAACCAAACTTCAAAATTGTAAATGGATGGACTAACAACCTTCATGCAGCCAATCAGCAATACGAAAACAACATCAAATCCAACAAAAAAAAAAACATCCAAAGGCTACTTTCAGGCCCCTACCTATCTATGACAGATATCACATACAAGAACTGCAGAGATGCTCCAATAGCAAAAGCAACACCCCAGAAAAACTGCTCAGCCCAGAAACACAAAACACTGATCACAGCAAGATAAGTGGTGAGGATGTGCACAGACACCTTCATCATTTGGGTGGCACGTGAACCCAACAGCAACAAACAACTCCATCCAATAGCAGTGCCAACACCGCCGGCAACCGCGTAGAGCGGCCAGTAATCCTCCGTCAACCCGGCCTCATTCTCCATGAACCGGTAGGTGTACTTATCAATGTCAAGCCTGTTCTTTATCTTGAACCTGTTGAGGCCTAGAACCCCAAGAACAAAACCCAAACCAACCAAATGGATCACAAATATTCCTAACCAGAACACATCGTGCCAATGCCGTCGTTGCTCCATGGTCACACTACTTCACTGATGTTGCCACTTCTCCTATATCGCCCTGCATTTTGTCAAAACGAAAACAATGGTATATTCATATACAAAGAAAAAAAAAAGAGTTCATTTCTCACTGTTTAACAGGATTACGATGAAAAAAGAGATGATTTTTTGCCATTACAAGGTAATTGGGGGTATATCCCCAAATAGATCAGAATCAGCGAAAATGAAGAAGTAAAAAGCTTATGCCATATATGACAGTAAAAATCACAAAAAAAATTCATCATTTTTATTGATTTTGTTTATCTGGGGCAAACAAAAATGATTTAAAAATTTCATTTTTTTTTTTTTTTATTTTCAAATACATAGTAATTGGGGTAGTCAGATAGAAAAAAACCAGTGAAAAGAGTAATTAAAAATGAAAAAAAAAAAAAAACTTTTTGCATTGCTTTTACCATGCAGATAGCACAACAATATGATTTTTTTTTTTTTTTCCAGTAGAGAGTAATCGGCAGATAGAACAAAACAAGTGAAAAAATGGTGAAAAATGGAAAATAAAAATAAAAATAAATAAATAGAGAGTGAATGGGTTACTCAATTAGACAAAATCAGTAAAAATGATCATTTAACAATAGAGAATGAAGTTTGGCAATAAAGAGTAGAGAGTAATTGGGGTACCTAATCGTTGGTGGCAATGGAACCAAAGGAGGAAGAAGAGACAGAGGGAGCATTCATCATTGTAAGAGATGAAGAAACATTGTAGCCTATTGTAGAGAGAGAAAGAGAGATATCAAATTGGCAAAAGGGTCATCATAAAGGCCAAAACTTTGAATAATAATAATAATAAAAACGCAAATGGAAGAAGAGAATTGAATCGGGAACGTTGTGAAAAATGGAGGGTAGACTGAAACTCTCAACGGCTAACAGAGAAATATAGACACAGAGAGAGAGAGAAATGGTGTTGGAATTTTCAGTGTGTTTAAGGATAGTCTTATGTGGTTGATGCAATTGCAACTATGAGAAAGAGAGGGTCGTTTTCGGTGGTGCCACGCGCCATGATTGTAAAGTAGGCACGCTTCAAAAAATTGGGCTCTCTTGTGAAATTATTGGGACGGCAGTGCTATGCATAGTTGTTTTGGTAAAACTACTCATTGTTGTTAACTAAATCTAAGACATTTGTCGCTTAATTAACCAGAATTAAGAAGAAAACCGAATTAGCTATCTTTTTTTTTTTTAATAAATCGTATTCTTCTTTTAAAAAAATTATTTTAAAAATAAGTGCAGAAAAATTATTATTATTTTAAAAAAGGGAAGGTTATAGTTGCAACATTTTTGTTTTACCATATTTTACGATCATACCTTATCACCGTTGATTTCTGCCAATCAACGGTTATCATTTTAGTAAATTAAATTCATTAATTAATTATTAATACACAATAAATACAATAAATGATAACCGTTGATTGACGGGAATCAACGGCAATAAGATATGATTGTAAGAAAAAAAAAAGTCGTAAATTGTAACTATAACCTTCATCTTTAAAAATAATTTATTTGACTATACCTTTCGAATAAGTTCACTTAATTATCTCTTTAATATATTCATTCTTCGGTACATTATTTATCCATTGATTAACATTTCCTTAAACAAGAGTCATGGAAGAAAGGAGGTTTTTAGGGCTGATAGTCTATATTGATTGTTATAAATAAATTATTTAAAATCGGTTACAGAAATTAAATTTAAATTTTTTTAATCGATGCGCTTAAATTCAATACATTTACTTTTAGTTTTAAAATAAATAATTTGTTTTTTACCATAAGAGACAAAGGACTTAATTTTCAATCACTAGCCATATAAAAACATTTTGACATTCATTTGCCCTCATTGTAATCTTTCACATCTTTCACGAGTGATAGTGTCGTCGTTAGAAGATTTTGTGAATGCGACAAAATTGTAACATCTATTTTTTCTTTGAAGTTATAATTATCTATATGATAAAAATGGAAGGTTATAGTTACGATTTTTTTTTTACAACCTCTTACAACTATATTTTAATACCGTTGATTTCCGTCAATCAATTATTATCATTTTAGTAAATTAAACTTATTAATTAATTATTAATTCACAATAAATGATAACCATTGATTGACGGAAATCAACAGTAATAAAGTATGGTTGTAAGAGGTTGTAAAAAAAATTGTAACTATAACCTTCCTCTAAAAAAATATAAATAATATTTATGTCTAAAGATTTCTATAAATTTTGAGAATAATAATGACTAAATATATAACAAAAAGTCATAAATTGTGTTCAATATAAAAGCTTATATAAATTTAAAGGGAAATTATTGTCACATAACCCCCTTTAATATCGTTTCATCACTATTCCGAGCTAATTTGGTGATAAGATTTTATAAAAAATTAGAGGATGTTTGATATGGGAGAAAAAAAATTTATTATTGGCGAAAAACTATTCTCAGAATATGACAAGAAATTTTTGTGCTCGGGTAAGTTATATAAAGGTGTTTGATAGGCAAAAAATTTATCGGGAAAGTTGAGTTATTTTTACTAATGCTTTGTTTGGTTGATAGTGAAATATTAACGGAAATGTGTAATGAAATTACGAAATTACCTATTATAGACCTTTTCAGACAAGTTGTACTTGATATAGACTTTTTGAGGGTATTTTTGTTTACAAATAGTAAAAGGTGTTTCTCCATTCTTGGATTTAAAAAATACCACACTTCAAATGGCCATTTTTTTTTATTGCCTAGTTCAAAACAAAAGTCATGGAAAAAATAATATACCGATTTTTTATAACTTCAAGACATACCAAACATGGTTAACATATTTTGCCTATCCCACTTTCCCAACATTCCTATTAAATTCTCCATACCAAACACCCCTTAGGATTTTTTTTAAGGAGACGTTTGGTATAGGAGAAAATTTTTTTTATCCGAAACAAAAAAATTCCGGAAAGAAGGAGGGAAAAAAATTTTACAGGATAAATTCCGAAAAGATGTTTGATAGGCCAAAGTTTTTGACAAGAAAGTTGGATTAATTTTACTAAATGTGTTTGGTTGATTATAAAAAAATGATGGAAATCTTTATCAAAATGACCAAAATACCCGTAAATTTTGAATTGAATTGTTAAACAAATATGACACCAAACTTTATTATTATAGGAAACAAAGGATCGGAGTAGCATCATGTCACGTCACATCTCATCTGGGGCTGAGGGCGTTTTTGTCTCAAAAAAATGAAAAAAAATCTCCATGTCTCAAAAAAATGAAAAAAATCTTCACCCCCTCCCTTGCGTTGTCAATTTCTTTTTCCATGTTTTCAATGGTAAAGTTCAACAATGTAAAATGGTGGCAGACAAATTGACCGCAAAATTCATTTCCAACATTCCCTTCATTTCTTTCCCCTACCAAACACAACAAATTCATTTTCCATACCACATTTTCCATGGCATTTTTTTTTTGCAACGTACCAAAAGCCCCTAAAAGAAAATATTGTGTCCCGGCAAATAAGAGCTCGAATTTTACCCAGTAGAGTAAGTTTTGCTTAGTTCTAATATCTTTTCTTCTTTTTTTTGTCCCAATATTCTTATTCTATATGAAATATAAAAATGATATTTGTTATTGAAAGTGAAGCAATTAACCTGAGTTTTTCAAAGCCGGACTATTACAACTCTTTTTCAATATCAAACTCAATCGCTTCAGTCTTCTTTTGCGTTTCATTAAAGGGCAAGGAAAGGATACTACGTTATTGAAGTCGTGGCTAGACCTTTCGATGAACACTGAATTGAATTGAAATTGCTCAGAAAGTTCAAAAGGAAACATAATGTGGGCACACTAAATTAAACATGCATAGTTGAAAGCCAGCTAGTTTGCACGTGAATATCCACGAAAAAGAGTGCAAAGAGAGAAACTTTTAGCGCGCAATATTGGCTGTGGTAATGATATTGTTCTCACTTTTCAATTCATGCTATTTAAGTTTTTTCTTTTAATTATAATATGGTTCCGAAAATAAATATCGTTTGATCTAAAAAACGTGTAGTTGCGATCTTTTCCCTTAAGTAACTTCTCTGCACATGATATACTTTGTGTGCATTTAGCCACTTGTTGTTTTATTGTGTGCAAAATAGATATTGAATTCTTATAATTATTAACAACCTAATCCTTTTTTTCTTATATTTTTTTGTTGTTAACCTAATCCTTATTTCTATTGGTTAAAAGTCGTAATGGAAAGCTTATTCGGCATGTAAAATGCACATGTGAAGCAATAACAATTTGAGTTTGGCTATAATTGCAATGGGAGAGGGGAACCCACCCTATTGTTCACAAAACTTGGTAATCCTAGCCCTAACATGATGAAGACACCTAAATCTGCAATCACTGTGTGTGGTTGTAAGAGGAGATTATCAATGATCACATGCAAGCAATGAATGAAAAGTGGCATGAAGTTTTTATATATGATGTCCATTCTTTAAGAGAGACTCTTTCTTGTATCAACCTCTAATTGAATGCATTGTTAAGGAAATGTTTGAATGATAATGTGTGGTTGCAAAGGGAGGAGTTAGATTGTGGCTATTTCTAATTCGAAGTTGAAATTGCAATGCATTTTTTTTTAATAGTAATTGGTCGCTGTTTTGTTTATGTTGTGTATTAAGAAATAGTTTGACTCATTTTTTAATAGTAATTGGTCGCTGTTTTGTTTATTGTCCATGGGGGTGCTGTTTTGCTCTATTTTGTTGGAGTAGGGGAATGTAACGGTGATTTTGTAAGTTAGAAATTTTGTAATAATTTGAATTAAGCAATAAAATAGACATGTTTATGCGACTCCATATGTGTACCATATCAAATTATGTAACTTAAGTGCCAAAAAATCTTAAGAACAAAACAAAAAGAAAAAAAGAAACTCAAAAGTGATGTTTAAATTCCATTGTTTTAAATTAGACTTGGCTACACTAAGTTGACCGAATCTTTAAGTACAAGATTTGTTGCCAAGTACAATTTCCATTTCCAAAAAATCTCATCATCACCAAAATTAACATTATGCTAAGGACACTTTTCATTAAAAAAAAAAAAAAAAAAACCAAATGGTGGTAGATGGTAACTCAGTTGGCGCATGAAAGTTAAGCATGTGGGGTGTGAGCATGTGTTCGAATCTCCCCAATATCACCTTTGGTAGGGGTTTAAAGTCTTAATCTTGGACCCGCCCCGAATCGGATTAATTGCGAAGCAATGAACCCGAATATTTCCAAAAAAAAAAAGTTGACTATACCAAAATAAACATTTTGGTCGCAAGTTCTAAAAACCGATAAGATGAATTGTTACCATCCTTTTTTTTTTTTTTTTAGTTCCACTTAAAGATTCTCATGACATGCCAGCTTCGAAAATCTCTTTGATGTTGCTAGGAGTGTCCCCTTCATAACACAAGGCCTCCGTCTCCAATTAAAGTTTGAAAATTGAAAGCATAAATGATAAATCCATGCGAACCAGAGTAGGTGTCCGCAATCCAATTAGTTTGAAAGGTGCCTTACATGGTCCAACTAGCTAAGGTGGTGGCTGGTGTGTTGATTGGGCCAGTAATGGATGTTGCAGGCCCAATTTTGGTTGGAAGTAGGGGTGTCGTTGGCTTAATTATAGCCAACTTTAGTCTAGTCTTATGTAATGCAATCGACTTGATTAGATTGATTTATTGGAGCAAGGGAGGGGTTAGGATGGATAATTGTATTCATTTAAATTAATTAAATTTTTTCACCAAAAAAAAAATTAATTAGATTTTTAACTGAGAGTATTTTTTTTGGTCAAAACTATTAACATTTAAATAAGAGTATATTGATGATAACAATAAATCCCTCACACAAATTTTTTTTATACCAGAATGCAGAAGGGGGGGATTTAAGAGCACGAAATGAAGTAGAAAGACACAAATAAAGAGGTAAGCATAGAGAAAAAGAAAATAACAATTTGAACTAGTTTACTTATTGCTTTTAAGGGTATGCGAAAATATCAAAGGAATCAAACCAAACCATGAATTAATCCTAAGTGCACTAAAAGAATCGTATTTTTCCGAACTAATTTGAGAGTTAAACAATTTTCTTCGAATCAATTCAAGTTTTGAACTACTTGAACTAATAATATAAAACCCGACCCAATTATTGACTTGATTGGGGTATGGGATTATTGGTTCAACCGGTAAGTCATTGGTTGAACTGCTTTAATTATAAAGTTTAGAGGAAGGATATTCTTACTACCAAAATTTTTTACTATTAACTTACTACCCATCTAATCACCATTGAAAAAAAGAAAGAGAATGTTGAAATTTTTTTGAAAAAGGAGAAAATGTTGATCCAATGGTGATTAGATAGGTAATGAGTTGGTAGTAAAATATTTTGGTAGTAAGATATCCCTCATCTAACGTTTATATTTCATGCTAATTTTTTTTTTAAATAATTACAAAATCTAACAATAAAAATAGTACCAAATAAAGCAAATATAAAAAATGAAAATGAAAATTATTTAAATTTAATTTTGTTATGGACCATTTAAATGGTCCTCACTTCCTATTCTCATTACATAAAGCATGTTATTCCCTAACTCTCTCTCTCTCACCTTCCCTCCACTACATATAGCACCCATTATGTACTGCATGACACCACTAAGTCACATGCAAAACCATCTATTATATACACAACTTACCCAACTGCACTTCATCTATATGGCCCCCTATAGCAAAGGAGGCCACAAGTTCTTCAGTGATCTCAGTATTCATAAGGCTTGGCATCATAGTTGTAGTCTTTACATTTGTGCCCAAAGCACACCCTTTCCACTAAACAGGTGACTCACACTCACACCCTTTATTCATATCATCGGACCTTGGCTTAGGATATTGGACTCTTCATTGCCGGCTATCTTTTCCATTAGCTCTGACTAGACATTGATGTTCGTCTCCAAATATCTGGCGCTGTTTATGGGAATTGATAAATTTCGATTTTGGCCGTACTAACAGTTGAGCATTAAGAAGACAACCTTATCAACGTCCCCGCACTTGACTAACAACACCGCTGGTCCACCATACCATCATAGAAGCCAAACGACTTCAAGTAGAAGAAACACAATTGTTTGCACTTATCTTAATTGGGAATAGTGACAAAAATGCCACGTTTTGTCAAAAAATTTACCCAAATGCCACGCGAACTCAGACTGCCGCGTATCATAATTTGCTACTACTGGTAGCAAATTTCGTGGCCAATAATTCTGTGACACGTGGTCATATTACAGACGAAATTCATTACTAGTGGTAGCGAATTATAACACTTTAGCTTTTTCCTGCGAAAGTTACGTGTCAAAAAAATCATTCGCGACTATAATTTGCTGCACAGTGTAACGAATTACTACCTGTTTGACACGTGTCATTTTTGCTGACCGTGCATTATGACGTGGCATAATTCGCTACACTGTGTAGCGAATTATTTGCAAGCATATTTCGCTACATAGTAGAGCGAATTATGCCACGTGGTATTTTGGGAAAATTTATTATTGGCGTGACAATCTGATAATTTTTTTGGCCAGACGTGACAAAATGGTCATGTTCCTGTTAATTGCTACTACGATCAGTGGGTTGACGTCCACGCAAGGTTTATAAGCTAATTCTCATTTACTTTTCATCGTGTTATCTCGCAACTCCAAATATTAACAGATTAAAAAAATGAAAGAAAAAACACAATATGCACAGGATCGTTCGATTCCAACTGATCCTACAGTTCATATGATATCGCAGATGAATGAATAGGTTCAAAGATATATATTGGTGCCACCTCTTCCTTTTTGAAGCTCATATCCTTGGATTCGTTAACATTTTTTATTAAATTTTTTTAAATTAATGTTGTACTTACAATTATTGATATTCTAAAAAAATTAATTAATTTTCTAATGTGTGGGGGCATTTTGTTGGTTCTCAAATTTAATGATTGAGTCAAGATTATCTATATGAATATGATAAAAGGTGTTGCGATTTCGACAAGTATACCGATCGTTCAAGTAATAAAAGTGATAAGGAAGTATCGTTCCCACGAGAATTAATGCACCAAGTATTATTATAACTAGTCCCGTTAATTTGGAAGATTCGGTTTGGTTAAGAAAATAGATTTAGAAACAAAGTAAAAGTAATTGAATTTAAATGCAGTAAAAATCAAGAACAGGAATCGCAAGATTAAGCCATGAATTAAAAACTAAATGACCTCACTTTGATATCTCAATAAAACTTGAAAAACATAGCAAAGTAATCGCAAGATTAAGCCATGAATTTATGACTGCCAAGATGTTGTTGGATGGAACTAAGTCAATTATACATGAGACAACTTTAGGTCTGTTTGGTCCGGTTAGATTGTAAATGTTCACCCGATTGGTGATAGCTCAACGTGGGATCGGTATGTATACAGTTATCTATAGGAGAGATTCCGCAAATGTGTATGGGTCATTGTACACTAAATGATATGGCATTAGCCAAGATGTGTGGTGTGTGCACATTAATGCAGAATAAAGATGAGCAAAAAAATGTATACCTAATAAATGCAACTCTTATTTATAGTGAGTTATCTGGTTGGGCCTCCACTTAGTCTGTTATGGAGTCTTATCTTACTATTAAGATTAAGTCTTTAAGCATTCTATTCATCACTGATATGCTATTAGGTTGTTGGGATATGGATATTATATACTGGTCCATAACAAGTCCTAATCCTCTTATGAAATCCTTTTGGGGCTATCTTAACACCCTATTAGCCAATCTCTAAAATTCCTTCTCATATTCTCTTAAGGACCTATCTTGCTTGAATTGTATTCATCATAGTTTTCAGAACCAGTAGGCTCCAAGCTAGGAGAGAATTTATTGTGGTCCAGGACCACCTAAAATGGTAGTCCCTTAGTGTAAATGAGAGAGTAAAATTGGAAAAGAAGAAAAGCAACAGGGGTAAAAAGGGAAAGAAAAAATTAGTGTTGTGAGAGGGAGCATCAAATCATTGGGTGGTCCTGGAGCATAAAAAATATTTTCGCAAGCTAGAGAGCAACTCTTTTTCAAACGGAAATGGATCCTCTCATGTGGAAAAAACACATGATATAGTCATGTGAAAAGATCACAACCATACAAAGGTAAATCAACGGCTATGATTTCATAACTACCTATTTTAATATATTTTTTCTCTCCTCCTTTATTACCATTGATCCACCTTTATATGGTTATGATTTCCCACATAATATGGTCATGTGAATTTTCACATGAGAGGATCCACATCCTTTTGAAACTGTTTTCAAGTTATAACCTTATTACGTATATGTTTGTGGCAATAACTAGCTTCTCTCCCCGTGTAGAAAGAGACCAAAGTAATCTACTCTTTATTCAAGTTTAAATAGTATTTTGACAGGATTCATCTACGTGTTAATACATCGCGTATTTTGCAACATCTCTCAATTGTGTACATAAGTCAAATTCTTCCTTGCCTTCTCATGAGTAAAAATGATACATTTTATCACAATCCAACAGATTATCGATCTGAGCTAAAACATTATGATCATAATATAGATAATCATACATATATTAGAGTTTAATTTTAATTAACTATATATACACTAAAAAAAGTATTAAAATTGTGATGAAATTTATCCTAAAAACTTAAAGGAAAAAAGGTGTCATTTTAAATGACACCCCTTATATCCTTTCATTCTCACAAAAAAGTGTGACCCATATCTTTATCTCTTTCTCTCACTTAAAATGACACAACTTTGTATCATTTAAATTGATACACATTTTTTCCAAACTTAAAATATCATATAGGAACATGAGTGCCTTTTAATAAACCTCTACCAAAACTGCTAACTGCTATAAAATCATTTTTTGACTTCACACTAAGAAAATTTTTTATAATGATGCTCATTTAACGATGTATTAAATACCTATGCAAAATATTGTTTTTACAATATATCACATTAAATTTGTCATTAATGAAGTAGTTTTGTTTGGTCCCAAAGATGGGAAAACCGTAGAGTAGTAGTAAGTAGTAACTGAGAAACTATCCATTCATCTACCATCCCCATAATATCCATAAAACTACCATTTACTACCATCTGTTGTATATTCATCTCCCAAGTTGGCAACATAGTTCATCACCACAGACACTCTATAACGCCATTCAGCTGGTCCAACTTACATTAACAACCTTATCCGAATGGGACCACTCGTACAATTCTAAAATGAAGCTCCTGGTAACCAGGGGTAACAAAGTAAATAAATATAAAAATAAAAATCAATAACAACATATATAAAATTAAATGAAAATAGATATAAAAATAAGCACGAGCTTCGAATGTTTTCCATCTACCACGCTTTAGCAGCTATTGGAAGAGAATCCTATGAGTGAGTTAGCGATATCGAAACCGACACGTGTCCCCTGCTGCTGCACATTCCCAATGATTGATAACGAAGACGTCGTGGGCGCGAAAGCGAAACAAAATGTCCCCACCGAGTCAACCGGTATCAGGTAATTCTTCGCCGGTAACGGTAACTCCTTACCATCGGGAAAGTGAAACGACACCGTCGGAACGTCCACGCTAGACCTCGACGACAGGTCGTAGCACGTGTCAAACAACGACACACCGTTTGCCGCCGGGAGCCCTCGCGTTCCCCTAACAAACGCATCACGGAGTTCGTCGTACACCTCGCTCCTCAACCGAGTCACGGCCGTGCCGGAATCCACAATAATCCCGCCGCCGCCACCTGAGTCAACCGCAAAACTCGTCTCGGGAATCGGAAGCAACTCCCCGCCGACGCTGAGTCCCGTCATGCCGAGATAGTAAAACGTGTCCAGCTGAGGATTCCTCCGTAACGGCGCGGTGACGGCGTTACGCGGTAACGGCGAGTCAAACTCGAGCGTCGAGGCCGAGTCAGAGTCGCGGTCCACAAGACAGTAGGAGAATGACGTGGCATTGAGCTGAGCAGGGAACGAAAGCGAGCCACCGCCGAGTCCTAGCAAACCGGCGGCGCCAACGAACAGTCCTTCGTTGTTGTGGCCACATCCGATGGCGACGCCGTCGACCGAAGCCGAACCAAAAGACACCGTTTCCGTCGCGAAATCACCAACGGTGTAAGATCCGTCGCCGTAAGAAACCTCGTAGAGGCAGGTCCCGTTGCGGCACTGGGAGAGGTCCAGTGACTTACACTGCGGCGCGTCGCAGTGGATCGGCGAGTACGAATCCGATGAATTCGGGTCAAAAATCGGGTCGGATTGCTGGTAGCAGTCGGCGCAGGGAGCGCACTGGATCCAGCTGACGTCGCTGCCGGTGTCGAGAACGACGTACGCCGGAGACGGCGGTTTTCCGATTCCGAGTCGGAGGAAGTACTCGCCGCTTCCCTGACTCGTTCCAGAAACGATAGGTCCTTGTAGTTCTTCAGATTCGAACTCGTTCCCTGACTCGGCTGGGTGAAGGTCCGATTCGGAGATGCGCTTTAACTTTAGATCTAGGCGAGTTTGCAAGGACTTGACTCGGGCTGAGTCACGGTCGAGTCGCGATAGGGTCAGGGACTTGTAGTCAGTGTGTGAGGGTTTTTGAATGGAAGCTCGAGAATGCAGTTGAAGGGTAAACGACGATAGCGAAAGTTGTTGGTGGTGTCGTAGTTGGTGGTTCAACGTGAGGACTTTGTGTGCGTTTTGAAGTGAGGAAGCGACGTCGAGCAGTGTCGTTTTGGGTCCCTGGGGTGTGGTTCGAGAGTGTGTTAATGAGAAAGAACAGAAGAGGAATAAGAGAGAAAGAATAAGTGAAGTGAGAGGTCCCATTTGTTCTGGCACTCAAGTTCCTAAGCGAATGAATGAATGTGGGTTGAGAATGAGACTGAGAATGTGGGGTTTTTATTTACGAAGCTATGGAAAGGGGACCAGTACGAAGAAGCAGCATTTACAGTGCCTCACGTCAAGCTCACCGGGCATTGACAGATAACAAAGCAGAGGAAAAAAGAGAGAAGCTTTGGATGAGGGGTTTGTGTGATTTGAAGTTATTTTATGTGGGGGAAGCTTTGCATATAGCATATTTTATCGTTGCAAGTGAGTTTCATAACCTTTGCATTTTGTGGTTAATGTATGTTTGATTCCTTTGTAGTTATGCTTATGACTGATTATCTGTCTTTCTTCAATCTTCCTTTTCTAGTTGGTAACTAAATAGTATTATTGTTCTTGGGAAAGCGGAAACGAACTTGTAATGAGAGCTTGTGGGACTTAAATATGGGCTTTTTTTGGTATAAGGGTGCCTTGTGTGGTATGATGCTTCTCCGAAAGTATCTGTTTTTTTTTAATCCATTTTTGTTTATATTTAAATCATTTACTTATTAACACGATAATCTTATATTATTAATATATATACACATAGTTATAATAAGATTTATTATGTTGTATATAAAATTTTCCAAATTATGAAAAACTTATTTAATTTACTTTGGTTTTTTCTTTAACATAACAATATCATATTAGTTAGTAATAGTCAAGAAAATCGTTTTGGTTGACCCAATTAGATAGATTTTATAAGAGATGGAATGTAAGAACAATGATAAGGGGATTGGGACTTCCGTAGACTACTCATGATGTTGCATATTTGTGGGACAAAAAGCGGGAATTGAATCTGTGAGGCCTTACAGTTGCTATCATGACCAAGCTATTACTTTTTTTTTTCGTTACAAGCTATTGCTTTTTCTCACGCATTTTCTGTTTTTTTTTTTTTTTTTTTTTTTTTTTTGTAGGCTTTACTTTTATTGATAATTATAAAAAAATAACTTTTTTATTAAATTTTTTTACTTTTTTTAAATACAGTGACTTTTTTAAAAACTAAAATAAAAAGTACTTTTTATATAACTTTTTTTTTCCAATGTAGAATAATAAGGCCAATGTTTAGGTGTCACACCAATATGGGTTGAATTTAACGGGTCAATTCATCAACGTGTTAAATGAGGCTGGTTGTGTTACACATCTCAATCCACCAATATACATTAACTCGTCCCATCAGGTTGGGTCAAAACGGATTGGCGGTAGGTCAAGGCGGGTTAGTCCGTTGGGTCAGTTTTTTTTTTACTAGGTAGTATTTTATTTATCATTAATCTTTTGTGATATCCAATTTTTTTAGTACTCTCGTAGAAAAAATAAAGAAGAAAAATTTTATTTATGACGAAGGTTATCTATGTATAGAAGCAAAAATAAGTTCTTAAAGAATATCTGACTGAATATTAGTATATATTTATACTTGAAATTGACAAAAAAAAAACTAAAGGGTGTGGGAAATGAAAACAAGTAATATTATAAAATTCATAAAATATAATTTATTTTTATTTTTTAGGCGGGTTGACCCGCCAACCTACCATAAAATGGGGCATGTTGGGCTTTTCAACCTAAATTCAAGAGGCGGGGCGAGTTAACCAGTTTTTGGCCAGTTGGCAACGATACGAGGTGGGTCGGGATGTGCCGACCCGTTTTGCCACCTCTAGATTGTGACCCCAAGATGATCACATGATTTTCCATCCAAGGATGTAAAGCACTACCAACATTTCGTTGAGTTTCTATGCGGTTGTAAGACACTGGTGAAAGTTATTGTTAAGGTCTTCTTAACCTTCATGTGGTGTAGTAGCATGAGGCTTGTTTAGAAAATTCTGTTATTGGCAGATATTTGAGCAGTACCAACCGACATCCAAAAAGCAAGGGGTGATTTACACATACGGAAACTCTAATGCTAAAGTAAATATATTAGTGAGGTAGAGTTTGCGTGGGGGCATGCGAGCTTATTAGGTTAGGGTGTAGCCTTTAATAGGTAGCGCATTGTCGAAAATTGTTTTTGTGCAAGTATATACTTTACCACAATGTCATGAGTCAAGCGACACACATAGGCTGTAGTTACCAGCCTACGTAGCATGGTTAGGAGGTAACTTTTGAGCCAATCTCAACGTGTTAACCCATTGGACCGTGTATTTGGTTTAGAGAAGTTTCCTATTAACATGGTACTTTGCTTGCAGAAATGTCGTGATGTAAGTACATTTCGACCCCTAGTTTGGTTGATCCGAGGGTTGATGCCTTTCTTCATGGCATAAGGTTGAGGGTTTTATGCCTTGCCCTAATGCTTTAATTGTACCAACTTTCCTCCTTAGGATTTGTTGACTTTGTTTTAAGTGTGTGCCCTTATTTAGGGGATATGTTTATGATCATGTTTTCAATTTTTTAGCTAAAGTTATCTCAGAACGTATCCTTCTTTCTTCAAACTTCACGCGACACTTGAAGGAAAGTGTTGCAATAGTGTAGAAACCTACACAAAAGCAAGGCTTCATCGACACACTACCCATAGAAGGTTAAACCCTATTCTCTAAAGCAGAGGTTCATATGCCCTACAATAGTGTTTGTATTCTACCTAAAAATACAAGGCCTTTGTCATTAGGTATGCACCTTCCTCTAATGAAAACTCACCTCAATCATAAATTGACTTGAGCGTCGGAGTCCTTACAAGTACACAGAACCCCCTCTGATACATGTCTGGAATGGAATGGAACAAACTTTGCATGGACCACTTCCTTGAGGATATGAGATCATGAAGTGTTTAATGGAATGTATTCCTTGAACTTTCATTATGGCTCGATGTCTTTCCTTTCATCGACATCATTCGTTCTGGTTCCAACATCAATGCTGAATCTTTCACAGTCCTCGAGATTAATGTACATCTTAGAACGTGCCCTAAGTTCTTCAGCGATCTTTGATTTTTTATTTCGCAATAGAGGTGGAAAAAGGAACACATTGGAGACCATATATAATCAAATGTAATGAAACTTGTAGGTCAAGATCTTTTACCAGTAATGCTTGATCAAAGAAGCATTTTAAATAATTTCGCAAAAAATCGTGGGATGCTTGTCTGACAATTTTCAGGGCATAAATGGATTAGTATTGCGCCTTATTGGTAGTAAATATTATAAGAAATTTATTTGTAATCCTGAATTGAGTTTGGGGGAGGAGATGAATACTATGGTAGGACAACTTCCTTGAGAGTGGTTGGAAATAATCTGCAATTTATGGAGTTTGGAATTTCTTGAGCCATCATATTTGTTTGGAGTGTTCAAGATGTCCTTGTAGGTCCCTTTTTCCATAAAACTTCTCTGTGTTAAGTTTGATATCCTTTGGCATGTTTGTGGCCATTATTTTGATGATGAAAGGGTGAACAACTCTTGGCCTTATTTTTTTGTCTTGGAGGTTTTAGAAGTAAGTTAGGTTTCTTTGCAAGATGTAATATATGACTATGGGATGAAGGTAAATTTTAGAACATGTGTTCCTTGTTTTCTTGGAAGGATGGTTGTTTCTTTGATTGCACTTGTTTATCATTGTGGAAGGATTGGTGGTTGCCATTTTCCCTTGTACATTCCATGAGATAGGATTGTCGTCCTTTTGTTGCTTGTTTGTGGAGTTTCTTTAATTCTAGCAACTCATGTTCTTGCTTTTTCATTTTTTGGTTTTGCGATTTGAGTGTTTTAAGATCCGGAGGTTTTTGGTTATAAGTTCTTGATAAGAGGTTGGTTATTCTATTGTGGAGGAGAAAGGGTGACAAATGTTCCTACGCCCTCTCCTTGGTGGTTCTAGGATTTTGAAATCTTACTCCTAGTATCAATCATGTTTTTAGTTGGGGGGTTTAGGAATTTAAGTCCCCACAAATGGCGCCAATGATTAGACTGTTTGGATGCTGCAAGTAATTGATTTGACTAAAAAAGGATGAGATGTGTATTTGTAAGACACTCCGATACTCAAGTAAGCAAGTGAGTAAATGAACTTAAGTAAAATGGAGAAGATGAATGAACCTATGTCTTAGTCTCTCTATTTATAAAGTGCGACATGACCTACTAGTAAGCACAATAGATTGCCTTTGTGTGGCAATTTAATTGATCTGCCTTCCCATTAGTCCATTAAATGGGCTTTCATAGTCTATTTCTCTACATGATATGCCTCTTGGTAAGTTGCATTACTGAGGTTTAGCTGGAAACATATCTTCACCATTCAATCATTTGCTGGATGGTGATTAAATTTGAGCTGGTGAATAATCCATGGAATGGTGCGTACCTATATCTTATGTGTCTCTTACTAATTAAGGCTTGATTTAAGTTTAATGAGCTTGGTCCTATAATTGGTTCTTACCCTAATTTCGTAGACTTCAATGATCCATAATTCTTGTACAGATCAATATTCATTCCATTAAAATAATTTGAAGAATGTCTAGATATTACAATTTGTTAAAGTCAAAGATGATAGAGGATTCTACATTACAAGTAACTATTTGTCCCCTTTTAAATTTTGATGCCAGAACTATTATTATATAACTCATTTTACTATACCCTTCTGTAAAACGATCATCTTGGAGCCTTACTCCATATTTGAAATGGGGTTTTAAATTTCGGGAAATTTTCATGTGTGATAACAACAAATTGAACTCAATGTTGGGTTAGTAAGTTTTAACAACTGAGAAAACTACGAATTTTAATTTAGTGATGATAATAGTGTTTTAAAACCCCACCCACCTGGGGTCGACCCTACTGGGTCACTGACCCCCTCTTTTTAGGGTTGGAGTCAGCAGTTAGACCCTGTATTCACGTTGACACTTTCGACCCCCGAAAACCCCCCGGTTGTACCTATGAGTCCCGGGTCAAAGGTGATTAATCAAAGTGATGATGTGAATACAACGCACATTCCACGTCAACATAGTTTTGATGATAACAAAGAGAAATGATCAAGACCGAAGCAACATCCAAAAAGAAACTCAAGCAAACGTGAAAGCTATGCAAGCACCAAGTCTCACGCATCAATCCATGTCCATAATCTCAAATGGTATATCTACTTAGGACTTAGGAAAAATGTGTAAAGATGTATAGATACTCAGCATTGCATGAGCTCAAGGTCATGCATCACTCATATATTTCAAAAGCATGCATCCTTAAAGAAGTGTCAAAATAAAAGGTTTGATTTGTCCAAAATTGATTTAAAAAAGATTCCTACATGATTTAAACGCTTCAAGACATTTTCCATAATCAACTTCATGCATTACAAGTCATAAAAACCATTTAAAATAAGAAGGAACTTAGAATTCGGGCAAAAAGGGTGCTGCCATGAAATATCCGGATATTGCACTAAGAATATCCAGACATCAATATCTGGATACAATATCCGGATATCAATATCCGGATATGAGCCCGATGTATATCCGGATATGTACGGATTACAACGGCTATAAACGGCTAGAAACGACTAGTTTTTGGTTGAGATGTCAATATAAATACCCACATCACTCATGATGAATAGTGCACGACCCTAGGGTATTTATTGAAGCTTTATTACACTTGCTAGCATTTCTTTTGCTCATTAATTACTTACTTTGATCATTTGCATACACTTGAGCTCATCCTTCCTTTGAAGCTATACATCTCTTAGTTCTTCAATTTGTTCAATCTGTACTTTGATAGTACTTAGCCACTTTTAATCACCTCAATCTTACTTCTTGATCTGAGAGGGGAGTGAACCCTATACTTGATAGGTCACCAAATTTCTAAGTAAATTTGGAGTGAAAAATTGTAAGGCATCAAGAGCCCGAAGTCTTGAAAGGTTATAGAGGTTTGTCAAGCACCCTCAAGCTTGATAGTTAAGTGAAAAGAATTGATCGAGCGGCTTCAGTCTGGACGTAGGTCACAGTGGTGGTGATCGAACCAGTATACATGTAGTTTGCAATTTCTCTAACCTTTGTCTCTTTACTTTATTATTGAAATTGCATCCTCAGATTATCTTTATCCACTTGCTTGCTTACTTAGTTAATTTCTACACTTATATTTTTCTTTATTAAATCGCTTTATTGAAGAAATAGTCTTTAAAATATCAAAGGAGACACTTTACGAAAAGATTTTGTAAAACTCAATTCACCCCCATCTTGAGTATTGAAGCCGCTTGTCCAACAAAAGGGGGCTATGATGCATAGACACGAACACGGGACACGACACGCCGTCACGTTAATTCTAAAAAATGTCATATTTTGGACATGTTTTGATATTAAATAAAATCTTTAATATATATAATATAATTTATATTTAATACATATAAGAGTCCATAATAAGTCATATAATCAATCAAATATTTATATTTCATAACATAAATATAAATATAAATAATTTTTCGTACTTTGTTAATTTTTCATGTCAAATTTCATAATAAAAAAAAATCAATTTATAAATTATTTCTTTTATATTTAGTTAACAAAATAAAAGTAAGATTAAAAAAAAAGTGTCCAAGCGTTGATTACGTGTCCGAAAAAGTTGACTGCATGTCCGAAAAATGTGTTGGAACGTGTCGGAGAGTTGACCGCGTGTCGGACGCCTGTCTGAGCGTGTCCGTGTGCGAATTTTCTGAAAAGTTACGTGTCCGTGTAATGTAGAAAGGGGGTCGCTGCATTTTTTTTTTAAATTTACACACGAAAAAATGTGGTTTAGTGTGTAAAAAAAATTAAAACAAAACTTATTGCTGCGTATATCTAGAACTAGATTTGAAATATGAATCGTTCTTCGTTTTCTCTTCCGATCTTCTCTCTCAATCTCCCTGATCTGGTGATCTCCTTCGCCGAGGTGGTGGTTCCTCCTATCATATTTGGTCTTCTCTCTCCCTCTCTGTAACAGCCCGTGTTAACCCGGATTGTTAACATACTATCGTATTAAGCCACGCTTAATTAAAATGCGGAATAACTTTTTCTTTAATTCAATTATGACGTCATTAACCTTAGCCAACTTGATTACTTAATCAATTTCATAAAATACTGCCTGTATGTAAATTGCAAGACAACTAACTGGAATACCTCATATATAAATATTAAGTGAGTATCTAAAGCCACAGGACTACACACGTAGCCTGGGTCAAAATCCTGATACTTTAGTTACAACATTAAATTAAAAGACAATAGTCAAACCATGTGGCATGGACAAACCCCATGCTCACCAAAAAGGCAACAATGCCCAATAACAGTCTCAACATATAACTCAAACAAAGCGGAAAACATAACAGCAGTCTATCCAGCAGGACAACATATCATAATATCAACTCAGCTCTGGCCTCCTGCCACCTGAGCCCCAACATTACCTGATCCTGAAATAAGCGTCCCCAAACGTGGGGTGAGATCTCTAAACAAGAATTCTCAGTAAGACAAGGGGTCCTCAAGGAGTTTCCACCCCAAGCTCACTTACATGTGTAATATAAGTTCAAAAACAACATTTAAAATATAAGTTCCAAAACTATGCGATGCAGCAATTAATCATGCCATGTGTGTTTATCAAATCTACTGGCCAGAGAAATGTAGGAATACGTCTATACCTACATGAGTACATGGACGCTACCTGCACCTCACCCACATCCTCACCATCTTGTATGTACTACATACTCAGGCTTACCGTATAGGTGGACACCATATGCATCTCATAAAAGCACATTGCATATAAATAGCTCAACAGCATTTCCAAAACATTAAAGCATGTAACACAGCATGCATAAACCCATCCCCATGGGACATGGTGGAACAACAAAATGGCTAAACCGAGGACACGAAAGCTTACCTTGCAAGCTAGCTATCCAAGCCAAGAGTCCAACCACTCACAAGTCCACAAACAGCAGTATCACAATCTGATATGGACCAATAATACATCAATATTTATGTATCACAAGCATACAACTTAAAGACTACGCCTTTCCTTTACGGTTTACGTCTTAAGGCTTCCAACAAAGCCATAAGCCCTTAATCATATGATTCTGACTTAGTTCATTAATTACAGAAGTTAAACTTCCTTAATCTAGGGTCCACAAACCCCCCAACAGCTCACTGTTCACACAGCACAGCTACTGTCTGTGCAAACCCAGGATATCCGGATATCAGAAGGGACATATCCGGATATGCCATATCCGGATATCACACTGGACATATCCGGATATGCCATATCCGGATACCATATCCGGATATCGATATCCGGATATCTGTTCGACAAATATCCGGGTATCTCACGACAGAATGCAGTTTCTGCATTTCGTGAATATCCATCCCAAAGATCCAACTTTTAACACATGTACACGTTAAAACATGCATTTTTAATCTATTTTAGGTTCATACTCATTATACCCTCTTGTTTACTCATTAAACATGACCAAGACATCAACTTTAAGTATCAAAACTTAAGATCAAGGGTGAGGAAACTTACCAAAGCTCAAAACAGAGCAAGGTGTGCTCTTGGAGCTCTCTAAAAGCTCCTCAACTCAGGCCACACAATGGTGTACGAAAATGCACACCAAGATGAGTCCTTTCTTCTCAAAGGTGGCTTCTTGGATCACCCACAACCAAGAAGAAACTCACAACTCTCTCACAACCCCAGCTCAGCCCTTCCACAACCCTCAAACAGTGACTAAACACAGAGGTGAAGCTCTCCATACACACAAGGACCCCAGCCACACACAACCATGGTGCAAGGAGGGAAGAAAGGTGAAGAAAGATGGTTACTTGGGAGGTTTGTGTATGGAGGAAGGGGTGAGGACACAAGGAGGGTGATCACTCAGCAGATGCACACACACACTCACGTAGAGGGGCCAATATGGCCTAGGGTTTTGTGCAAAGTTAGTATTTATAGGGGTTTAAGCCATGACGCGCAGTATTAGCCTTAATAGCAAAGTAAAAGATCTTGATCTCAAACTTTGGAAACTAGACCTACACATTTTTCTAAGATTTGTCATATTTTTATTTTATTTTTCGGAGCACCTTTCCGGTACACGCTTTTCCATAGCCAGTATCAGTTCTGGCATCAGATTACGTTATTTTGACTTGAAACTTGTTTTACAAGTCCTACATAATATTCTAGTAATTGTCATGCATTCGTTATAATTTTCCGGGATACTTTTCCGGTACGCATTTATACCGAGTAGCAGAACCGGTATCTGCGCTTTTCTTCCGAAAAGCGACTTTCAACATTTTTACTCAATCAATATAATTTTCTAAGCCCAATATTAATTATTAAGGTCAATTATGGAATTATTTCCTAATTATCATAATTAATTCACTAATTACCTTAATTAGCGGTGCGGGTTCTTACACTCTCCTTCGCTGTGTTGGTTCTTTCCCCACCATTTATTCGTCGTGCTACCGCCTCTCCTCCACCGTTCTCTCTTGGGTAAGAGATCTCCTTTCACATGCTATTATAGGTGCGTGAGAAGGACAAAGAGGGCCTGAGTTTGATGATATAACTTTCCATTAACTCCATTGGAATATGTATTTTATAGTTTGATACTTTGATTAGTTTGTGTAATATTGACTTGTGGATGTAATTGGTTGAATTATGTTAAATATATTTTGAATCTTTGATGATTGGTGGATTGAATTTTTTGAATTTGTCGTGTATATATATTTATATTTTTTAATGTATAAAATCGGGTCAACAAAATGACCCCATAACCCCCGGTTGAACCCTTGACCTCGATCAAGTTGATGATCGGGCCGAGTTTTTAAACACTGGATGATAGGACTTAAAAAGAAAGGGTTTCTCTTTTCTCATGTCACATGAGATAACATCTCATGCTATAGACACAATAAGTGGTAGGTCCCACAATTTGTTAAAAAAACAAATAAAAAGAATATAGCACAGACTTCAATACCTCACAACATGAGAAAATAATCTTCAATGAGAAAATGATTTCCCAAAATAAATGGGAAAAAATGGACAAACAAATAAGGCTGCAATATCAAGGTGTCTTTCTATGCTTAAAAAGGTTTAGTTTTTTTTTGACACAGGGCAAAGGCCCTCGAGAAGGGAAATTTTTTTTTGATATTTCAGGTCCCATGTGATCCTTCCATTTAAAAGATGATATTTGGATTTTTTTTTTCTCATCTCTTCTCTCTCCTCAAGAATTATCTGATTTTGATTAGTCTGGACTACTGAATTAATGGTGGCCCGGGATCACCAAAATTCTTCTCCATCGATAGGCTCCAAAGCTCGAACCAACTTGTTTTGGTGCTCTCTTCATTGTCAACTTTGTCCTTGGAAGTTCAAAGGGTGAGTGTGTACACAGCTGCGCTAGGAAGTGCATTGTGGTTAGCTTTGTGCGTAGCTCCAATAGATTCATTTTACTAGGTTTAATTTTAGGGAAAAATGTTTGTCCTTTTAAATAACATAACTTATGTCATTTTACTCTCACAAAGAGGTGGGACCCACACATTTACATTTTTAAAATGACACATTTTTCCCTTAATTTTATCCATTTTGTTTTGGGCCTTCGACTTTCATTCGAGAGAAGCTGTGAAATCGGAAAGCACGTTGCTGATCAGAAATAATAATAATAAAAAAAGAAATAAATTTTTGGACCAATTTTTTTTGACAATCTAATAGATTAGATTTAGGAAAATAAACAAGAAAAAAAAATAAAAAAAATAAATCTAAAATAATGAAAATAAAACATGAGAGAGATATAAAAATATTAATATAATTTTCACCTAATAATTTTAATTTTTGAATTGAAATTATTCTTTATACAAAAGACTTTGATTTCTTTCTTAACTTAATTAGAGTTAATTTATGCATTTGACTTGTGTAATTTATTTTCTTAGTTTATCTTCTTTATTTTATTCATTATAGTATAACAACTTTTTTACAAAAAGTTAGGTAGAAAAATTTAATCTTCCATGTCAAGTCATGCTTCAGAGAAGCCTACTCAAATAATATTGCACCATATTTTTTTTTAATTATTGATCTTGTGCTAATTTAAATTAGATTTTTTAATAATCTAAAAATTGCAATAACTTGCTAATCCTGTGACGCGTATTAAGAAATGTAGATCTGTGATGTGATAGCTAGCTTAACGATTTGAATTTTTTAAAATGAATCAAATAAATTTTTAATTTTATTTATTTATCTGGATTTTTGTAAATTTATGTATTATCTCGTGAGTATATAAATCTTAGGATTTATTACTATTAGAATACTTTTATATTTTGTTAATCAATTGCCTAATGGCGAAGCCAGCCGATTCATTAAGCTAGGGTCAATAAAAATTTAGGTGAAATTTAATACTAAACATTATTCAGAAACTTAGTCAAAGTTATTTAACTACATTAAGATATGCTAATTTTTAAATATAAGGTGGGGACAAAGCCCCACCCACACACTACGTGACTGGCTACTAGAATTGTCTTACTTACTTTATAAAAAAGTATTAATTAATGACATTTTTGGTTCCTAAGATTTATATCTTTTCCTCCTACGGGATATATATATATATATATATATATATATATATATATATATATATATATATATATATTAAAAAAGTTCATTTTTTCGACGGAAAATTTCGTCGAAAATGAAGTTTTCGACAGAATTCAAGTCATCGAATTTTCCTTTGTTGATAACCCATTTTTCGACGCAATCTTTAATTCCATCGAATATTTTCGACATAAAACCAATGAAATTCCATCGAAAATTGTTGTGGTGGTTTTCGACGGAAAATGGATTCCGTTGAAAATTTTCGATGAAAAATCAATGAAATTCCGTCAAAAATTGTTAGAATGGTTTTCGACGAAAAATGGATTCCGTCGAAAATTATCAACGGAAAATTAATGAAATTTCGTCGAAAATTGTTGGAATGATTTTCGACGAAAAATGGATTCCGTGGAAAATTATCAACGGAAAATCAATGAATTTCGGTCGAAAACTAATGTAAAAATTTTCGACGGAAAACAAATTTCGTTGAAATTTTTTATAAATTTTTGTAAAAAAAAAATTTCTCTACAAAATTAATATCAATTTTCTATAATGCACTTGATAAAAAAAATAATCAAATTAAACAACATATCAAAATTAAATGTCTTTAATCATTACATTAGATGAACAAAAAAAATATACATTGTAACCTTAAAAAATTAATAAATACAAATCAACATACATTAACCATTATATGCATGTTAAGAAAACAGTCCAAGTGCAGCCATTTGGTAATAGAGCCAAACATGAATCAATCTCAAAGAAAGTGGGGACACTAAATGCATTTACTATAACTCACATGGATCTTTATTAAGTTATTAAGAAAATGGACAAAAAAATAAAATTTATCACATCAAGTTGGACTCACCCAGCATGTCTTCGATGTTACGGATCAAAAGATAAAGAATCAATAATTAATAATTAAAGTCAGACCAACCTCCAACACTGACAAATACATGCAGATACAATTTAGAGGTCACTAACTGAAATAGTCTGGCTTCAAGATGTTCGAATGATAACAATTGGCTCGTTAACACCATCATAAAACCACACTAAAGGTTGTTTTCATCATCATTCTAGAAATTAAAGAAATCAGGCAGTGGAAGTTTTCTGTCCAGTTGTTGACTCTCCGCTAGCAGTTGCAGAGGCACACTTAGCTTCATAATCTTTAACAGCTGCCTTTATAGTATCCTCAACAAGCATGCTGCAGTGAATAAAAGTCATAATTCTCATTGGTCTTAGGAGAATCCTTATCCTCGATATAACCTATTTCAGAATTTTAATCTGTTGTTTGACTCTGGTATGAAGGTTCCTCCAAGGCATTACCTTCATCCACAAACAGGCTCATTAAGTTCTGAATAAAAAACATGCAACCAGGCTCTGTTTTGAACTGTGACATAATATCTTTAAAAAGCATTCAGAAAATACATAAGAACCATTTCTTTATATAATTATATAATTATATTACCATTCAGAAAATGATGCAGGTAGTTGTTTGTATGTGACTTGTAAGGGTCTATGCACATGCACATCTGCATTATAGTTGGCAGAAATATTTAATTTGTCTCCAACAATGTTAAAGTTATATTGAGTTATTGACAAGAAAAAATATAAAAATCAGCGGTGCATTCATCGGGTAATTTCCTTAATTTTAACCGATCGATCCAATTAATTTGTTTCCCCAATTTCAGGCAATTAATTTAATTAATTGGTCAATCGATCCAATTAATTTGTTTCCCCAATTTCAAGCAATTAATTTAATTAATTGGTCAATCCATCCAATTAATTTGTTTCCCCAATACCAGCTAATAAATTTATTTTATTGGTTTCCTTAATTTTGGTCACCTACTCTCTTTTGGCCTAATATGTGGGCTTATCCAACTTAGGCTCATTATGCCTTATAGTGCCCAAATCATATATGCTAGAATTCAAGACAACTTCAGGTGTTTGTGTGTGACCCATCAGGCGCAACATAGCCACTGACATAAATGAGCTCGGACACATTACGCCCAATCCATCTAATGACAACACAAAACACTAGGGGTGTTCGCGGTCTAGATTGGACCATGGGTTAATCCCTTTCTTGTTCCATCACACTCTGTGAGTAGAAGTGATTTTAATAGATTGATATACAATGTGTGTTATATTGAGTGGTTATTGTCAAATATCTTGCTAATGTTAATTATGAATTTGATAATATATTAGTTAATGAATTTAATTAAAAAATAATAGTTAAAATCACATTGATAATCTATGGCTAATAGCAATAAAATAATTCATCATTTTGAGATGAACATATATTTTATATTATTTTAGTTTAAAATTAATATTCTTTTACAAATTTGAATTTTTGCAAAAAAGTATTTAATTAAAAAATTATAAATATGATAAATTGATTGATATACATTATGAATATGAATATAATAAAATTTAAGTATAATCATAAATATAATTTTTTTAATAAAGATTTTCAACGGAATTTCTTTTTCCGTCGAAAAATTCATGAATATAATTTCGTTTTTGATTTTTTTTGTATTAGTTTTCGATGGAATTCCTTTACCGTGGAAAATTTTCGACAGAATCGGAATTTGTCGAAAAATTCATGAATATAATTTCATTTTTGATTTATTTTTTTTAATGGTTTTCGACAGAATTCCTTTTCCGTGGAAAATCTTCGACGAAATCGGATTTCCGTGAAAAAATTCATGAATATAATTTCATTTTTGATTTATATTTTTGTAATGATTTTCGACGGAATTCCTTTTCCGTGGAAAATCTTTGAATGGGTCGGATTTCCGTCGAAAAATTCATGAATATAATTTCATTTTTGATTTATTTTTTTTAATGGGTTTTGACGGAATTACTTTTTTGTGGAAAATCTTCGACGGAATCGGATTTCCGTGGAAAAATTCATGAATATAATTTCATTTTTGATTTATTTTTTGTAATGGTTTTCGACGGAATTCTTTTTCCGTGAAAGATTCCGTCGAAAAATTCTTGAATATAATTTCATTTTTGATTTATATTTTTGTATTGGTTTTCGACGGAATTCCTTTTCGGTAGAAAATCTTCGACGGAATTGGAATTCCGTCGAAAAATTCATGAAAATAATTTTGTTTTTGATTTATTTTTTTGTAATGGTTTTCGACGGAATTCTTTTTCCGCGGAATATCTTCGCCGGAATCGGATTTCAGTCAAAAAATTCTTGAATATAATTTCATTTTTTATTTACATTTTTGTATTGGTTTTCGACGGAATTCATTTTCCGTTGAAAATCTTCGACAAAATCGGATTTTCGTCGAAAAATTCTTGAATATAATTTTGGTTTTAATTTATTTTTTTGTAATGGTTTTCGACGGAATTCCTTTTCCGTGAGAAATCTTCGACGGAATTGGATTTTCATCGAAAAATTCATGAATATAATTTTATTTTTGATTTTTTTTTTGTAATGGTTTTTGACGGAATTCTTTTTCCGAGGAATATCTTCGACGGAATCGGAATTCAGTCGAAAAATTCATGAATATAATTTCATTTTGGATTTATTTTTTGTATTGGTTTTCGACGGATTTCCTTTTCCGTGGAATATCTTCGACGGAATCGGAATTCCGTCGTGAAATTCATGAATATAATTTTGTTTTTGATTTGTTTTTTTTGTAATGGTTTTCGACGGAATTCCTGTTCCGTCGTAAAATTTTCGACGGAATAGGATTTCCGTCGAAATATTCATAATATAATTTGTTTTTGATTTTTTTTTTTGTATTGGTTTTCGACGGAATTCATTTTCCGTCAAAAATTTTCGAGAGAAAAAGAATTCCGTCACAAATTGTCGACGGAATATGTTTTCCGTGGAAATTTTCGTCTCTAATTTCGATGGAATATTTTCAACAGAAAATTTCCGTCGAAAAATTAAACTTTTCTAGTAGTATATGCATGCTTTTTTCCTCCATTCAAATATCTAATTAGATAACTATCAAATGTTGACGGTCTTTTGTAAAGAAGAAAATATAGTTGCTCCTTACAGAAGGAAAAAACTTATGCTTATGGGACGTTTGGTAGAAGAGAATTTTTGTTTTTTATCCGGGAATCTCGATTTTCAGAATATGATGGAAATATTCAGTTTACGATAATATTCGAAAATTAAAAATTTAGAAAAATTCAGTTTCCCGAGAATCCTACAAAATACCTTATACCAAACGCCTCCTAAGGTGCATAAAACCGTATATTTCTCACTAATTTGGGTAAAATTTTTGCACATTTATGTTATTTTTACATTATTTATTAGAAAAATAAAATAAAGGAAATATGTTAAAATATCTTTTTATTTTATTATTTAAGATACTGATATTAAAAAATTAAAAAAATTAAAGTGGTTTACCAAAAAATAAAAAATAAAAAATTAAAGTGTCAATATTATCATCAACATCAGCACTACTTTTATTTCAGATTAGTTGGGATAGATAGCTTACCAAAAAAAAAATAGTTGGGATAGATAGTCAATAACACTAACAAACATTTTGATTCTCACCGCTTGAGTGAAGGGAATGTGTTAGATAATTATAATATAAAATCACTAATTAAGGACACCTTATTTATCAGCTTGAGTTTTTGGGTGAGATAATTTTGTTTTTCAAGATTTGTCGAAGTAATGAATTGTAATTTTTTAAAGGTTAAAGTTAATTTCTAGGAGCCAATACTTATTGGAATATTTAAGTATGTCTTCAATTATATTTTAAAGGTTTGCAATTGAATTTTTATTGAACGTAGAGATGGTTCTTAATCAAGATTTGTCTAAGTAATGAACTGTAATTTTAAAGGTTAAAATTAATTTCTAGGAGACAATACTTATTGGAATATTTAAATGTCTTTATATTTTTAAGGTTTGTGATTCATTTTTTTTTTTTTAACCTTGGATCTACACAATTGTTTATTTTAATTTAGATCTTTGAATCCAGACTATCGTTCATAAAAGTGCTAAAGCTGTCAAAGACAAAATTAAAAGTTTATAAAACTTTTTACCAAAAAAAGAAGAAGAAGTTTTTAAAACTACAATCACTAAATTACAAATTTTTAAAATTTAATGATTTATTTGAGCATTCTAAAAAACAAAATTATAAGTAATTATAGATCACTTAACTTTTATTTTAATAAGAATTTTATGAATTTATTTGGCAATCAATATTCGATCGTGTTTTCTATTAATTGAAGATTTCTCAATTACTCTGGTACCAGCATATACATACGTTGGAAGAGACCTTCGACGAAAAATGGATTTGAAACTGAAATGCATGCTCAATGATATATATTTCTTTCATTCATGTGTTCCCAAAGAAAGAGAGAAAGAGCCCATAATACTAGTTTGGCTGTGGGGTCTTAAGAATAGAATCAAAACTTTTATTATTATTATTATTATTTTGGTATCTGAGACTGAGACCATGAATTCATGATGCTTATTTCAAGATACTGGCCATGCGACATCCCCGACGACTTGTCTTGTCTGGTTGCCTGTGTTCTTTGTTTGTAAGAACTTTCTTCTTTTCCTTTTTTGCTTCAATTTTTTTTTTTTTTTTTGATACAATAACTTGTTATTACGTGACTTTTTAGTTTTGGGTCTCATAGCTCATCGAAAATTTTGAAATTCTAGGTGATGACCATTATCTCTGCTCTTGTCGGCTGGGCAGCTCCAAATGTGGTGCGTGTTCTTTATTACCCTTGAAACATACGTGGTTTTTGATTTTTGTGTGTTCATTATCGATTGATGTTTTTTTTATATGTGATTATACAAATGTTGTTTTATTTTATGGAAAATATATTTCTATTTTGTTATAGAAAAGGTTTATCTGTCACGCTCACTTAAAATCGAGAGAAGATATTAATGGAACTCACTCACTTTTATAAGTGTGTCTGAAAAGTTTTCTCTTCAACAAAAACAGAAATATTAAAACCTTATTTTATACCCTTTTTTAGTAGATTGTTTTGTTTTATACTTTAAGATTTTTGTGAAAGACATGAAAAAAATAAAAAACAGAATAAAAATAGTTACATTTTCGTAATTATTAATATAAACATAATACCTGAAAATTAAAATAGAAAACAAACCAATACCACTTTAATTAGTAATTCTAGTCATTACGCATTGATTATTGGATTGGTAGACTTTGTGTCAAAAAATCATGATATTAGATTTGTATAAAGTATAAAATTTCATTCCTAAATTTTTTAACCAAATTTTAAGGTGATATCAAACTAACTCTTTTAAGTTTTGTACAAATCTATTTGTACCAGCTTTAGGTTCCGCAGTCCAATCGGATTCATTTAATCTTATGTTGAAGAAGAGATATTCTCTCATGTTGTGACACACATATGGTGGGATCCACCATTTACAGAAAAAAGACAAAAAAAAAATTAATATCACGATTTTCGATGAATATGTAGGAGATAAAATTACTCTTATACAACATAAGAGTAGTTTTTCCCATAAAATATTGACACTAACATTTATTTAATAAAAATTTTAGTGATCTTCACGAAATACTGCAGGTCTCTCGTAAATGGACTCATCACATTAGAACATTGTTATTCTTTGGGTTTGGACTATTGTCCTTTAAAGATGCAATATTTGGAGAAGGGTAACGATTTTATTATCTCTCACATTCATTTCCTGATTCTTTTATGATGAACATTAGTTTGCGTATGAGTATATATTTTGCTACTCATGCTTATTGATTTCGCTGGGTAGGGACGAGGACGAATTGGCTGAAGTTGAAGCAAAATTGGTTGGTTTCTCCATTCCATAGGATTTCTTATTTTTAATACTTAATTTCTTCTTTTGATTTTTCGTACTTATATTGTAATTAGGATGCAGACAGGAAGACTAACAATGGAGCTACAAAAGATAGCAATAAGGTAAAACTATCAAATTATCAATCTAATAAAATGTGTAATCGTAAAAGGGAGAGGGTATAGTTATTACATTTTTTTTTTACTATTAAATCTTAATCGTTGATTTCCGTCAATCTAACGGCTAAGATTTATTGAAAATTAATAATTAATTAATAAATATGATCCAATAAATCTTAACCATTAGATTGACAGAAATCAACGGTTAAGATTTAGTAATAAGAAATAGTAAGAAAAAGAGATAGTAACTATAACCTTCCCCATCGTAAAAATATAAAAAATAAAAAATCTCGGTGGAAGTGCCAAGAGTCCCTTTGTCGTAATGTGGGAGGTACCAGAACAGCTACTTATTTCTAATAAATAATTGATTATACACAAAATGGAATTCTCATAAACTATATAATTGTCATTCTGAGACTGAATATATATACATATACATTTTATGTCCTTATTCCCAGGTTGATGATGATTTGAAAAAGCATAAACGGCCATTTTTGTCTCAGTTTTTCTCCCCTATCTTTTTAAAGGTAATAAATTAATATTATTGAGTATTTAATTGAATACAGAGATAGGCCAAATCTGATCCCCTTTATCATGTCTGTTCCATTCTGTAGGCTTTTTCCATCACCTTTTTTGGTGAATGGGGTGATAGGAGCCAGGTATGTGTAATTAGAAAAGTACCCTATTTTTTTTTTCCAACAATAGTTGAAGATTGGAGACTACTCCATCACTTCATTAAGCATAACATCATTAATCAAAATTTCGTTATGTTTTAGCTTGCTACCATTGGGTTGGCTGCAGATGAGAATGCAATTGGCGTGGTTCTTTGAGGGATTCTGTAAGTTTTGACTATACATTTATGTCAATATTTTTGCTTGAATTCTACATTTTATACATGTGTAGTCATATATTGTAAATGCAATGTGTTTGCATAGACTCATATGTATGTAGGGGATGACTCTAATTCTTTATTGTACGTCACAGAGGACAAGCATTGTGCACTGCTGCTGCTGTTGTTGGAGGAAAGAGTTTAGCATCTCGGACATCTGAAAAAATAGTAATAATTCTTATTCTTTTTTCAATTGAATGTAGAAATTATGGCCCCAACACTGGCTTTACTCACACATGGTTTACACTTTACAATGGGTTATGTTATGTCCACCTGTTTTCCCCCCTTTAGCTTCTGTTAACTTCTCAATCTTTATTCTTGTCATCATCACTTTTTCATGTTTAAATAATTTCAAAATTAGTTTTAGACTAACAAGATAATGGTATAGAATGAATCTGTGCTTGTATGTCATCTAAGTTGAACTTCACACTTGCAGGTTGCACTCTCAAGTGGAATTCTCTTCATCATTTTTGGTATCCAGTCGTTCCTTTTTCCAATTGAATCATGAAAGACATACTAGTGGTTATGTTTAGCAAATATGCTTGTTATGTTGTGGTTGGCTGCCAAAAGAGCCTTAGTGGTGAAAGACCTTGTTTAACCCTTTTGGAAAATTTATGGTTCAATAATCATTGTAGAACCAGAATTGAATTCAATCCATGATGTTAATTTCTTTGGATTTTTTTTTTTAGTTATGTACCTCCGGTTTATCTTCCTACCTTGATCTGTTTAAAGCATATATGAATTCCCAAAGCTTTCTTTACCGGAGAGGAGGAGAAGTAAGAAAAAATTGAGATTTAGAAAAAAGAAAAAGAAAAAAAGAAACAAAAAAGGAGCAAATAAAAAATTAGTAGATACGAGGAATGAATATCAACAGTTAGAAGCTAAAACTTTGCTTACTAAATAGTTTCTTATAGAACTCTTTCACTATTACTCATTTTATTTTTTTCGCTTACTTTTCCTTCCTCAAATCAAAGGTCCAAATTTTTTCCTTGGGGCTTATGTTTCTATGCAACAAACATTTTCCAATGATTTGTGCGAATTGTTTAGGAGGGAGGATATTTTGACTATCAAAATTTTTCACTACCAATTTACTACCAATCTAATCATCATTGGATCAAAGAGAGAGAATGCTAAAAAATTTATAAAGAAAAAGAAAATGTTGATCCAATGGTGATTAGATAGGTACTGGAAAAATTTGGTAGTAAGAATATCTCTTAGCTATAGAAACTAGTTTCCTTTTTCAATCACATGATTGAATTGAAATCATCATCATTGGTTCAAAGAGAGAGAATGCTAAAAAATTTATAAAGAAAAAGAAAATGTTGATCCAATGGTGATTAGATAGATACTGGAAAAATTTGGTAGTAAGAATATCTCTTAGCTATAGAAACTAGTTTCCTTTTTCAATCACATGATTGAATTGAAATCATCATCATTCCTAAATTTACAAAGTTTATTGCGCAAGAATTAAGAACTTTTGCAATTTTCAAGAACCAAATTGTAATAAAATTTTGGTAATGGCTCGTGTACGGATCCAACGAGCTACAGCAAAGCAGGTTTATCTCATATTCTCATTTATGTACTTTTAAAGAAATGAAAGTTACTTGTGTATTAAGTGTTAACGTTTTATTTATTTTGTTTTTGTTTTTTGGGTGAAGTTACCGGTCACGTTTGAATATTGAGTAAAACTACAACTGTTATCACTTAATTTGCATAATATGTGAATAAAATGTGTAAAATTATCATCACTAAAAATATATTAAGTACCAGTACAAGATAATCCTAACTATTTATCTCTTAGCCTGCACTAAGAAATAAAAAAGACATCAAATTTTTGGTATATTGATCAGCACCTCCATCAACGGATATGCAAAAGTATCACATTTAAATCCCATGACTTTAAAAAACACAAACTTGGTCAATTATTTGGTGGAATCCTACAAATAAGATACTTGACAAGGTGTTGTGAAATGCTTTATTCAAAATCACAACTATCTCATGTCTTAATAATAAGATGATGAGGTTTTACACAAGATATGTCTTTTTTCTTTTTTTAGTTTCTCTAAACTTTCAAGTGGGGAACTTATATACACATACTAAAGCAAAGGGAGATTTATACTGAAAACTGTCATCAGCAACCACCACCAGCAGGTTCAATTGAACTGAGTAACCCATTGCCTCTTAGTTGCATGCAATGATCTTCAGCATCAGCTTGAGCACAGATGATTACCACTGATAGTCCATTGTAGTGAGCTTCTTGCATGATGTTAACTGCATTATCAAGGGTCATTCCAGGGATGACCTTCATCAGTACTTGGACTACATATTCCCGTTTATTGTAGTTGTCATTGTGCAATATTACACGGTATGGTGGTGCTGTTTTCCGTGACTTCCTGCACATCTTAGAAAAGCCAGAATCAAATATTTTCTTTCTTTCATTTCATTCTGCAAAGAAAGAAATAGTTAAATATCCATATATAATATACTAGAAAATTAACCAATCAGCATAACTGAACAACAAAGCATCTAAACCGCTATAATGGATCTCCTAAATCCTTTTCATCAGGAAGGTTAAGGCATAAAGATCCATTCATATTTTTTAAATGACTAACCAAATTATTTTGAATAAATATAAATGACCACAAACCTTATATCTTATCAATAATAACAGTGACCCCATTGAAAAAAAATTCTTCAATTTCCCATTGTTTATTGGCAAATCTCTTCAAATATTCAATGGTTTGTATACTTACTTATACATTGTAATGAGGATCTCCTTGTTATCGCATTTAGAAAAACAAAGTTGAAAAATGAATTTTGCGCATTTAGAAAAATATTAATTTGAAGATCAACAGTCAAAACTTCTGCTTACTTCAAATCAAATTCAGATTCACGGCCAGGGGCGACTTTTTCAATTACTGGCTTTTCCAGCAGCCCTCCCCCTTTACCAGGTCCTGTTGCTAAAACGGCCATGGGAACACAGAGATTGGAGCATGGTCCTTTACAAAAAGAATATTTGTCCCCTGTAATGCAAATCTTTAACAACTATACTTGTAGCACTCAACTATAACATAGGATGAGACGAGGTTTTATGGACGCTAAACATTTCCAATCACAAAGTAAATTGTGAAACAATATATAATATGTCAGAAACAAAACAAGCTATCTACCACTTATAGCGAACAATTATTAGGAATGAATTTCCACAGGTATCAAGAAACATGAATAAATATGAACACAGGAATTTCAACAAACAAGCACACACAAAAGGGAATGGAAATAAAGGCTCAGGCAAAATGTGCTGTGTACACCAATGTTGTTAAAACGTAGAGTCTATGTAAAAACAGTAGGGGTGAGCAAAAACATACAATCGCAAAACGTAAACGAAACGTAAGAGTTTACTAATGTATTAAAAATAAAATATATATCCAACATATATAAAACCAAAGCCCACAAACATGTTTATTTTATAAGAATGTGAATGTTTTTTTTTTTATATAGAATGATTTTGAAGGGCCGGCTCAGCGGTTCAGTTAATCGAATCAGCCTTTGCAAAAAGTAGGGGAAAGGCTTTATTCCCTTTTTTATACTGGGTTGGCCCTTTATAGAATGATTTTAATGTATTAATTATATGTTATTAAATTTAAGCTAATTAACGACTAAAAATATATATAAAGTTTTTTATTATTACGTGTTATATGTGTATGTGTGTGTGTGTGTGTATGTGTGTGTTTGAACTATGCAAAAAAATTCATATTTTATATATTTTTATATTATTCATGAATTTATTAATTACTTAAAGCAGCATTAGAGTGTGGCAGTGAGTCTCTTCTTCTTTGTTCCCTTTTATAACATTGGCGTTGCTCTCTCTCTCTCTCCCTCTCCCTCTCTCTCTCCCTCTCTCTCCCTCCCCCCTTCTTAACGGTGGATATAGCTTAAATGCTTTGCATCAAGAGCTGTTTAGTGCCCAAACTAAAGCGAGAGTAGAAGAGAAAAGAAAGCATAGAAACAAGTAAGAAGAAATGTCATCAATTTTTTCTTTCTGCAACTGCAACTTGAGCTGCTCTTCTTCTTTTGTGATTTGGTTTGAGTTGGAGTAACAACTAACAATGGTGAAGGTGTTGGCCATGAAGCTCTTCTTCTCCTTCTTCATCTTCTTTGCTTCTCTTTCTCCCCTCTTCGTCAGATCTAACTCTTTTTTTTTTAAAAAAAAAAAACTGAGTCAACTTGATAAACTCGCCGAGTCAACCGAGTTGACACGGCGTTTCAACCGTTTCGACTCAAAACCCGTTTTGACTCGATTTTGGTCATAAAAACGTAGACACGGTCCGTTTCGACACTACGTTTTTACAACACTGGTGTACACACCCCTCAAACTTTAGGGCAACTGTAGTACCCACCATGAACATCTAAATCTGTCAACTATGTTCTCGAATTTTGCAAAATGTTGCAATAGATCCTTTCATCTGGATCTAAGAATTTATTTATCTGCATATGAGGTAAAAAATTTGGTCGTCAATGGAAAGTTAGCATGGTGGACAATTGAACTTACGACTTCAAAATCACACCCAAATCTTGAAGGCTAGAGCCGGTGCCAATCGAGCATTCAAGCTACAAGCTCATTGGCAGATCTAACAATTTCTGTAATACGATTTGCCAAGCCATTTGCAAGGTTTAAGATTCACAAATAAAAAATTATCCTAGCGATTCAGGACTGGAATTGCGATTTGATAACCCTGTAATCACTAATACACTTATCATTATATGAGATTTTTTCTTAAAGAATTAATATTTTAGAGAAATTATTTTATACTTTAAAAAAAAAAAACTCTCCGTTAAACCCGAATAGCCATTACATAATTATTGCATGATAAACAAAATTTGTTAAAATAACCGATGAATTGACATATTGTAGCATTTCTCACAGTTTGGGGGTTCAGTTGGTAACATGAAAGTTCATGGAGGCTACTAGTAAAAGTTAATAGGCATGCATATATTTTTCCCCGAAGACAATGATCAAATACAAATAAAAGAGCAAAAACGAGGAACAAACCATAAAGAACCTAATACATTCAGGTTGAAGCCAATGTAATATTAAAAACATCACATTACAAACATTACTAGACCCCGTGTCCATCAATCAGGATAAACAACTACCATACTCTTTTGCTTGGCAGGGTTTATCTAAGTGAAACCTCTTCATAAACTCAGGCACTCACCACTTATACTTACTAATATCAGCTAGCTTGATGTGAAGACAGCAATTTACTTTTCATACATATACATATACTTAATGAGGAAGGATATTCTTACTACTAAAATTTTCTACTACTAACTTACTACTTATTTAATCATCAGTAAATCAATGAAAGAAAATGTTAAAAAAATTTTGAAAAAAAAGAAAATGTTACCAATGGTGATTAGATAGGTAGTAAGTTGGTAGTAGAAGATTTTGGTAGTAAGAATATCCATCCTCATACTTAATAACTTAAGAAAATATTGGACCCCGTCATTACTAGTGGCACTATCATGCACCATGATGCGGGTGGTGGCGCCCTATTTTAGCTATTTGACGCCACCATTTGTAGTAGCGGCTATAACAGCCACAATCACGGGTAGCGGATTGTGGCCGTAGCAGCGTGATTTCAGCGCTAATGTGAAGGACAGGTAATAATCGAATTTTGGGGGTGTAATCAACATTTACCCCTTCTTTAAGTTGCAAGCCACATCTTTCTTGATTGTGACTCATTTCCGGCTCACTCACTCTTCCTCCTCGTGCCAGAAAAAAGTATCTCTTGCAACTGTATCTCCTCTATTTTCCCGCAACCCACTCATTAAATAAACACATTTTTCATATTTCCAAGCAAGCATCTTCCCAGAATTTCTTGCTCTATGTTCATGGGGCTGATGAGCCTTTAACATCCACTAGGCATCATACAAGATTGAAGAAGCAAGCTACTTATATACCTTCAAAGCTCTAGGGGTAGGGGAAAGGAAAAGGGAAAAACAGTTATAGAGAGTAAAGAAGGTGGCGATGAAGAGATTGAAGAGGAGGAGGAACAGATCTGCAAGTTTAATAATAGTGAAAGTGATGATGAAGAAGAAGACTTGGAATGGGGTGGAAATGATGATTGTGATTAGTTCCTTCATTGAATTTGAAAGTGACTACGTAAATTTGTATTTGACAATATTTAGGTCCTTCCTTTATGTTCCTTGAATGTTGTTAATTTAGTTCCATTCAATGAATTTCTGTTGCTTCCTTTATGTTCCTTTAATTCTTGTTTAGAATGAAAGTGACAATAGAATTAATTATGAATAAACGTCTTTAATTTTGAGTAATTTTTTTATTTTTGAGCATATATATGTGTGTAGTATAATTTAGTATAGCAATTTTATCGACTTCACTGTCGTATTTATACCCCGCCTGTTATACCGCCATAGCATTTTGGGGTCGACCACTTGCCGTGATTGATAACGATAATTGGACTACAAAACATCATCAGGAGCTTCATTTCATTTCCTTCAGTACTAGAAGGGAAGTTATGCTCCTTTTTCCATTCTAGCAGGTGTAGTCCTAATCTCAAACTATGGGAAATGGGTCATTTTTTTAGAGCAGCAGGGAAACTCGAAATCAATCTGATCAATCAACTATACTTTTTTGGATAAACCACAGGTATCCTCCACGGGAAGCAATCATATTCGAGTTGGAACAACCACATCATGGTGGGACTAGCTCTCTCAAAGAGAATTTTTTGCATTCACATGAACTTGAACTCAATACCTTGCTTAAGCGAAATCAAGCATGTACCACTTGAACCAATCCCCTGGTGATCAATCAACTATACTTCCCTAAAGGGTTACTCACTTGAACCAAAATTCTACAAAAATAGAATAAAACAAAGGGCTAAAATTAGGAAGTATAATTGTAATTCTAGCAAGGGAAGAATATGAACTAAACGGAGAAATAGGACTAAGTTAATAATACCGAACTAACCCAATTCCCAAAGATTATGACTTTATCCCTCTATCTTCTGGGATGATACTGAAAACACCATTATCAATGAATTGCAGCTAGAGAACTACTTCGGATTGCTAAAACATTCATGCTAGTCAACAAATTCAAAAGAAAAAAAAACTTTATTTTGCTGGTTAAAGAAGAAAACGAAAACCCTAAAAAAATATAACCAAACCCCAATTTCCCTAAACACCAGAAACTCAAGTACATAACAAAATTTATTCATTCACATCAGAGAGTCGAAGAAACCACTGTGTTAGAGTGCCAAAGGAATCGAAATCGCTGAGAAGTAAGAAAGAAGTGAAGGAAGAACCTGGTTTCGTGTTGAAGACCTGGTTTGGAGAGAGGCCCATTCTCCCACAAATCGCATTCTCCATCTCTCTCTCTCTCTCTCTCTCTCTCTCTCTCTCCCCCTTCTTCTTGATGTTTTCTTTTTGGGGTTTTGTTTTTCTTCTCTGCAAATCAAAAAAAATGAGGAAAACAAAAATGGAAAATGGAAAATTACGATTGAAAACTGGTGGGCTGAGAAAATGACACGTGTATATAGAACAATTGTTTGGCACTTGTGTCAATTAACAAGTTTTATCCTTAACTTGCAATTTACAAAGTTTTATAATTTACATTTTACAAAACCCATATTATATTAGTCTTTTATTTTTTTTTTGAAAAATAACTTACATAAATTTTGAAAATTTAAATATTAGCTTATATGCATAAATAAATTTTAAAATTAAATTGTTAGTAAAGGATAGTTTTAAAAGAATAAATTTCTTATATGAGTTTTATTAATCTCATGGTAAAGGAGATAAGTTATCTCATGTCATAGAGACAAAGGCTCCACCACTTAAAAAAAAAAAGGAAAAAAAAGGTGACACAGTTATCCAAGGGTGTGCAGGAGAGAAACTTATTATATGTAACATGATAGTAGTTTTTCCCTCCTTATATACCTGATAATTAATATAATATAAAATAAGAAAAGGACGTACATGCAATGTTAATAAAACCATACTGACCCGAGAATCGATAAATCAATCATATAACCGGTCCAGTTGAAGTAATGGATCGACCATGCATCAGAACCAGTGCGACCCGGCCAATTTTTATGAAAATCGATGACCCGGTCGGTTATCCGGTGATCCAGCCCTGTCCAAAAAAAAAAATCCAATTTTTTTCCCAAAAAAAAATAAATACATAATGGACATATTTAAATATTTTCCTACTTATTGACTTACATAAGTTATGTACCTATAACACTAATATTATCTAAATTATTAACTACGCAAAAAATTTTAATTTGATTTATAGTTAGAGGTGTCGTTTACTGCGAAGCTCCGTATCACGATCTTATATTTTTTTTTATCATTTATCGGATAATAATATGTGATTTTTTAATTAAAATATTTAAAATATTTATTATTTTTTTAGATATCTGAGTATGTTTTTAATTTTTTAAATAAATTATAAAATTACATATAATTATCGGACCATGCAGTTGAATCAGTGACCCACTGATTAAACTATTGATCCAATAACTCAGTACCTGGATGGGACATTGTTGGAACCGCTTTTAATAATATTGAGTACATGTATAAGATTTTACCATGTGACAACATTTTTTTGACGTGGGCTTCAGTGTAAATGACCTCCTTCATTTTTTTATAAAAATTGTTATACATTCCGCTTTTTTATTTAAAAGAATAAAAAGACTTTTTTTCAATGATTAATAAAAAATGAATAAACCTTTACTTGAAACCTAAATATGGGTTAGTTCTTGCTACGTCAACTGGCAGGCCCCATTCCCTATCAGCTGCCTGAATTGGTGTATAGCCTGAAATCTTTACACCGACAATTTACTTAATGGTATTTGATCTTCAAAGATAAGGGTGCGCAATTTGAAGTTCTAAATTTTCGGGAAGCAATTTACGTGAGTTGAAGGAAACGATATGGACAAATAACAAATAAATAAATAGAAAACATGAGGAGATGGTGGATCAAGATTATTTGTTTTTTGTTGTATTATAAATTTCATAATTAAAATGAATTGCAATCTATTGTAGTTTTTTTTTTAATTAAAACAGATTACGTCATCATCTATATATGAGTGTGTTATATGGGAAAACGATCATACTACAAACATGTAACAAAAGTATCTCCCACTCAGAGCAATTTGCGAAGGATTGACGGAAGTAAGGCAGTCAAACGTGTTAGATATCTTGACGGGATCACTCCCGTAGGTATGCATGCCATGATAGCAGGCCATGTAGGATGGGAATCTGTGTCCCGCCAACCTTACTAACGGCACCAGAGGAGCAGGCCACGTAAGCGCCAAGCAGCCCAATCCCGTCACCTAAGCTGACGTGACCCTTAGCCAACAAGACCGATCCCGTCACCTTACCTTACAAGACCCCTAGCAGCCTTGGACCCATTCAGTCCCGTCACAGTGTGTGGCGGGAATGGGTGTGGAAACCGTTACCACCACTGACGGGTTTAGGGCGAGCATAATATATTCCCTGGACAAAGGAGAGAATATATTCGTCTGTGAATTGATGTTACGAATGACTCAACGATGAATCGGTGTCTCGACTAAAAATAGTATCTCACCCACGAGCTAAGCGTGGTGCAAAATTAATAACAAGTACGTGAGGATCAGTAACAAGTACAAAAGCATTTCTGAGGCATAATAAGTGGATGTTGGTCCCGTTACATATTGTTACGGCAATTGATTTCTAAATTGGGTATATATACATCCACCCGATCAGAGAATGAATTGCTAAAAACATGTGGTAGTTTATTTCTATTTATGTAGTTAATATGTAGGCAGTGACGCTTTGTTAATTTTATTTTCCATCAGTTTGCATTGTGAATTTTTTAATGTTATTGTTTTAGTGTCTTGGTTATAGTCATCACAATGCTTTAGTTTGGTGCTTATTGCATAAAAACACAGTTCTCCAATGGATCCATTTCGTTCATTTGTATATTATAATGGTTCTAAAATTAACGGTGTAGGCGGTTTGAGCTTCGAAGGGGAAAAGCGAGCAATGTATATTGTCCGAGGCTTGTCCATTGAAGATCTACATGAGAATATTCGTAAGAAGTTGAAGTTGCAACAAAATCAGGTAATATCTTCTATTACGGGTAAAGTCCCATGTAAAAATCGCAAATATGCAGCTTTAGAAATATCTGATGATGAGGACATAGACATTTTCCTTGCAACATTTGTCCAAAATTGTACTACGTCTCAATTTGTTGAGTTATACGTGGATATTGAGACATCAGAGGATTTGTCAACACCGATTCGAGGTCTGGACCTTAACGGTCAGACACAAAATCCGTTGTCATCAATACTGTATTCCACACAGTCAACTGTTGCAGATGGACAAGAAAGCGAGTATATGGTAGATGTTGAACTTGACAATGAAGAGGTCTTGGATGAGGACGACGAAGAGGAAGATGAAGACACTCTATTAACTAATGACCATGATCAGAATGATAGTGATGCAGGTGATGATTGTGTCCATAATGATAATCCAATATCACGTGAGACTACTATCCCTATGTCTAATATTGCGGTTGTTCCTGCAGCATCAGGTTATTTACTGTTTTGTATTATTAATTTTTTTATTTTTTATTAGTTACCATGTTTTACCATATTTATTTTAATGTTTGTATATATAAAATCTCATATCACGTGACACTGTTATCCCTATGTCTAATATTGCGGTTGTTCCTACAGCATCAGGTTATTTACTGTTTTGTATTATTAATTTGTTTTTATATTTTATTAGTTACCATGTTTTACCATATTTATTTTAATGTTTGTATATATAGAGGTGACACCATTCTGGGATGCAATTCCACATTATGAGGCTGTTAATTTCGATTACCCTAGCGAAGACATACTGGATGTTGAAGGATTAGGGCGTGCTCCATGGACAAGAGGTGACGAAATGTATGTGAAACAAGAGTTTGGGTCTAAGCGTGATGTCCATGCCGCTATAAAGCATTACTGCATGAAAAAGCATCAAGAAGCTGTGGTGGTTGAGAGCACTACAACAAAATTGTCTATGAAATGTCGTAAATATGAAGAAGGCTGCAATTGGAGAGTAAGGGCAATTAAACCGAAGAATAGCAGCAACTGGGTAGTAAGTAAATGGGACGGAGAACATTCTTGTGTCAGCACAACCCTTTCGCAAGACCACAGACAACTAGATTCACAGTTCATATCTGAGCAAATTCTAGGTACCATGCAATCTTTAACTATTGCAACTCTCAGTTCATATTTTTTTTAATATTGGGAATATGGATATTAATCACTATTAACGAACAAGCTATTAATGTAATGCAGACATGGTGAAGGCTTCACCTTCGGTGGCCGTTATCCTTATTCAAGAACGTGTTACTGGCTTGTTTGGATTTAATGTTTCTTATAGGAAGGCGTGGAAGGCAAAGCAGAAAGCAATTGCTAAGATTTACGGTGATTGGGATGATTCATATGCGTTCTTACCAAGATGGTTCGGGCACATGTTGAACTTTTCTCCCGGGTCTGTTTATCATATTCAACATGAACCGTATATCATGAATAGACAAGTTGTTAACGGGGTCAGGGTTTGTCAACGTATTTTTTGGACTTTTGGTCAATGTCGCGAGGCATTTAAATGGTGTAAACCAGTTATACAGATCGATGGTACACATCTGTACGGAAAATACAAAGGGACATTATTGATCGCAACAGCCCAAGACGGAAACAATGAGTTATTGCCAATTGCGTTTGCGATTGTTGAAGGTGAAACCAAAGAAGCATGGGAGTATTTTTTGGCCAATATCCGAATGCATGTAACTGATAAGACTGGTATATGTCTTATTTCTGATCGACATAAAAGCATTATATCAGCAGTCAGCAATCCGGTGATTGGATGGCAACCCCCTAATGCATATCATGTGTTTTTCCTTCGTCATATAGGAAGCAATTTTAATACACGTTTCAAGGACCAATACATTAAGGGTTTTCTAAAGAAGCTAGGTAATATACTGAATGCCCAGTTTATGTTCAAAATAAAGACTTGTGTTAATACTAATAAAGACTTGTGTACTTGTGTCAATTTTGCAGGTTATATTCCAAATAAAGACTACTTTGATGCGTCATATGCTGAGTGTAACAGCCCCAAACCCGTCACGGTTTTACGTTCTGGGGTTATGCATATATATGGAGTTCTGCAACATTAGTCCAGATGTTGCTGCGTGACTCACGGTTTTACGTTCTGGGGTTACCCCCAAAAGGCCTCCACTAGGAAAGGTTTCCACACCCATATATATGGCATGCTTTGTTTTCCTTTCCAACCGATGTGGGACTTTACATCCTCCCCCATTCGGAATACAACGTCCCCGCTGTACACACCGGTCCAGGGCCAGGCCCTGATACCATTTGTAACAACCCCGATCCCTATAGCAGATAGTTCCGGGACTCACGGTTTTACGTTCTGAGGTTACCCCCAAAAGGCCTCCACTAGGAAAGGTATCAACACCCATATATATGGCATGCTTTGTTCTCTTTTCCAACCGATGTGGGACATTACACTGAGTTCTGCAACATTAGTCCAGATGTTGCTGCATGGATTGAGGCCATTCCAAAAGAGAAATGGGCGCGAAGTTACGATGAGTGTGGTCGAAGGTACGGTCACATGACAACTAATCTATCTGAACCAGTGAACAAGGTTTTCAAGGGAGCAAGGAACATGCCAATTACTTCTTTGGTGAAATGCACATATAGTCGACTTGCTCGTTACTTTTTCAAAAGAGGATGTAAAGCACAAAAAGATGCTGATGGTGGGAAACATTTTTCAAAAGTGATTGCGAATAACATGGCTATGAACGGCGAGAGGGCTACATCTATGCGTGTTCGAGAGTATAACGTTGCTCGTACCACATTTGAAGTTGATGACCAAGGGACTTCATTTTGGGTTAACCTTAGTGATGGGAAATGTCAATGTGGTAAGTTTCAGGCTTTCAAAATCCCATGTAGCCATGTTATTGCAGCATGTAAGAAGGTAGCCCATGATGTTGAACAGTATGTGGATCCAGTTTTTAAAGTCAACTCTATTATGCATGTCTATTGTATTCCATTTCAGCCGATTGGTAGTGAAGAAGGAATACCTCCATTTCTCGGACCGAAGCTTATTCCTGATGTATCAATGATGCATGGACAGGGGCGTCCCAAGTCAACTCGTATTCACAATGAAATGGACGAAATTGAAGAGCAACCGTGCTCTAGCCGAAGTAAATGCACTATTTGCAAACAGTCAGGCCATAACAGGCGTTCGTGTCCTACAAGGCGCATTGCGAATTAATCATTGTGATGTTGTATGCTGTTTAATATGAGTAACTATCTTTCAGTTAATACTCTCATATCCCCATGATATAATGCTAATAACAGTACTTATCTTTCAATTAACGTCGTTTATATTATGAGTAACTGTTTAAAAGAAAAAAAAAACGGACAGCATAACACCAGAAAATTGGACAATCCAAGGATGTGCAACACACAAATGTACCTGTAATCCAGAAATATCTAATCCAAATACATAAATATAAGTACAGTCATCCAAAAAACCATAAATATAAGTACAGTCATCCATAAATATAAGTACAGTCATCCATAAATATGAAATGCCAAATAACGTAGAACATAAACAATCCCTCAGCTGACAGTGAAACATACACTACTTCGATGGTGGAGTATATGTCGGCCAAGGTCTCAAACGCGCATCACGCTCAGGGTTCCTGCGAATGACACCGCCCACCCTCTGTGCATCATCCTCGGGCGTAATGTCAAAGTCCTCTGCGGCTGCCTGTAGAAAGTCATCATGTGTATCATGTGTGTCCTGTGCTGAGGCATGTAGACTGCGTCCTGAATGCGACGTTTCCCCCGGAACATACACTCCTGCAGCTCCACTACTAGACTGAGACCCGTGGTATGCACCGAATGCTGAAAATCCATGTCCAGGCTGATACCCGAAAAACCCACCACCAAAAGGTGTAACAGGGGTGGAAGTCACACTTGTAGGGTGATCAAACTGTGTGCTCAGCCACTGATAAGAACCAGGAAACTGGGTATGAGTGTGTGTAGGCATATGTGGGCTCCACCCGAATGTCATGCCTGCCTCTACCGGTACCGGCATCTGTGTAGGCATATGTCCTGGCATGTGCATATGAATTTGCATAGGCAACACTGAATTCAATTGTGTAGGTATTTCTGATGACATATGTGTCGGCATCTCTGATGACGACTGTGTAGGCATCTCTGATGACATCTGTGAGGGCATCTGTGTAGGAAACCACTGAATAGGATTAAAGGCCATAGTAGGCCACATGGGTGGTCTATAAACACCACCGCCACGTGGACCAGGGACTGGGATCTCATATGACTGATGCTCAATGCGCGGACGTCGACGACAAATCCCCCTGCCCTCCTTCGCATGAGGCGGTACATCTAACTCGGGATCAGGTACACTAACTAAGTGACCTGATGGTGCACTTGGGCCCGGCTCCGCAACACGACCGAACTCGCTAAAAGCACGTAGTGACTGGTCACAAACCTTTTGAACCTGGTCATCATCCCTCTGAGCACGCATCTCTGGTGACATCTGCCACCATATCCACTCAACACTGTCAACCTGTGACAAGAAATTCCCAAATTAATGATAATGAAAGAATGATAACACAAAAATAATTAAAATCAGGAAAAAATGTGTGGATGACAGAGAAACGAACAGTACGTACAATATGACCAATCTTTGCGACCTGCCTCGTCATGAAGCGTCTAGTGTGACTGAAGTACCAGGTCATATACTCGGAGTTCGGGGACATTATCCCCCGCCAGACATATGTACTCTGAATGCGTTCATGCCTAGTGTTCCACAATTGTATATGTGGGGCCATCTTCGCTTCCCAATTCTCAGTCATCTTACCCCGTAAGGTAAGATCATGTGCACCACGCAATTGACCTGCAGGTCCTGGGATGTGTTGTTGCATTCCAAATTGCCTCATACATCGATCAGGCTGATGCATCTCGACAATGTGGAATGCTAGTATAGGTGTAACGGCCCTCCACATGTTCTGCATTTGAGGATCTGCGCCTAGAAATTCGTACCCAGCGTCCTTATAAGGCTCCCACACAACCTATAAGAAGCATATATTAGTTGACCACATACAACTTATTACTTTAATGTACACAACAAGCAATGTCCTTTCAAACTTCTTACATTATTTCTTCCCATCTGATCAAGCTCAATACGATAATCTTTCAGCTGAAATCGGCGTCTCCGCAAGACGACATTATTAAACCTACAAAATATAATACAACAAATAATACAAATAAAATAAGGGAAAACCATACAAAGCATTTACAATCTCAAAGCACAATGAATGTTTTTGTATACCGTCGTCCATAGTGATCAGTTGGTTCACTAGGTAATGGGATGGGTGGTGCTATGGTAGGAAATCTGATCCATGCCCAAATCTGTAACAACAAGGTACATCCCCCCATATCTTTTGCCCCCGAAGATGTGGCCTGACATAGCTCACGAAAAAGTATAGCGAGAACAGCAGACCCCCAACTATATGTACGAGTATGCTCAAAGTCCCCAGCTAAGAATTGAATGTATCGACAAGGCACTACTGAACTGGACTTGTCACACATCAGAAATCCTCCAAACAGACGCATCAGATAAGCACGAGTGTACCTTATCTGACCCTCGTGAGTAGCTGAATGGTCGGCCCAATTACCCCAATGATGGGTCAACCAACTCATCTTAAGATTCCCTCCGTCCAAATCCTGTTCGAGTGGAGACATTCCCATGTACTGCTGAATAACCTCCTGCCAGTTTCCATGCGTATACCCAGAAACAACTCGACCCTCAGTTGCTAACCCCAAGATGGCCTCAACATCCTGTAAAGTAACAGTCATTTCTCCTACGGGCATATGGAAGGTGTGAGTCTCCGGCCTCCACCTCTCAACTAGTGCAGTAATAAGCCGATGGTCAACCTGCCATGAAAAAAATTAAGAAAACAATATAAAGATCCGAACTTGTTATTGCTAACATAATAATTACAAATAAATAAACAACAATCGTTTTGACAATAAAAACATACCGCTAATCGCCTCATGTGAACCGTATGCCAGAAACCTGCACGCATTAGATGTTGATGCAAGTCTATAGGGATGTCGTCTGGGTTATGCACATCTGGGTTATCTTCTTGTGTGCGTCCCTTACCCTCTGATGCACGTCTCACTCTCAAGGACTTTAAATGACCTTCGTTCCAAACGACTTGCGATCTGTGCGACTGATGCTCTCCGGCAAGTATACCGATCGCACAAGTAATAAAGTGATAAATAAAGTTCGTCTCCACAGGGATTAGGATCTAATATCAATTAAACTTTCTCTTTAAAGAACGGAAGTAATTCAAATAGGGTTTGTGTGACAAATATTGTCAAATTGAGTGAAATTAAAAATAAAGACTTGTTTTTGTGTTTTGAGATTGAAAAATAAAACAATAAAATTGAAAATTGATTTGTAGAAAAATATGAGAAAAGCATTGTAGACAGAGTTCATTCACCAAATGATCCCCGCTTTTTACTCCGGATTGATTTATAATAATCATTTATATAATCACTCAGATAAATTATCATCTAAAAGATTCAATAGTTAACCCTCAATTCCTTGCAAGGTTAACCCTATAATCCCATGAGAAACCCCAATTCCTTGCAATGTTTCTCATGGAATCAAGCAATGGGCGTGATAATTTAAATATCTGCAATCGTATACACGTCTATTCCTAGCACGCATACAGATTGTTATCTTACCCCCTTTCCAGATCAAAACCCCAATATTCCTATCTAAGGTTTTGATCCTCAGAATATCCCCAACTATCAGATTGATCACTTATAACAAAGGGAATATAAAATTCGCACAGAGTAAAGATAAAGATAATTATATAAATTAAAAACCACAAATCAATCCTTCATGTCAAGGGGTCACATATGGATCGTGACCCTGACTACAATAAAAATGATCTAGCCGATCAACATCCTGATCGCTGATCTAAAATTCAACATAAAATTAAAACAAAAGATAAAGAAATACTAGATGTAGATGAAGAACGAAGAACAACTCCAGTGCCCTTCTTCTCCAATCTCCAGATCTGTCTCTTAACCCTGTATCTGTGTTCTTTCTTTTTTTCTGATCTGCCAAGTCTGCTGACCTAATTCAGCAAATGTCACTTTTATAATATTCTTTTCTCCTTCCAAAAATGCCCTCAGAAAACACGGAGATCTGTTCCCGCAAATCGGCGCTGGTTGGCGCCGAATTGGCGCACGTTTGCGCCACTCCTCCTCTTGGCGCTGGGTGGCGCCACTCTTCACCACAAATGGCGCTAGTTAGCGCCAATTTCACTATTCCTGGGCGCTAACTAGCGCCAACTTTCTTTTCCTTTTAGGCGCTAGCTAGCGCCAATGGACTGACTTACGGCGCTAGCTTGCGTCATTTCCTTCGTAAATGGGCGCTGGCTTGCGCCAACCTTCTGTGTTATTGCGCTGAAAAGCGCCACTTTCTTTCGTAAATGGGCGCTAGGTTGCGCCAACCTTCTGTGTTATTGCTCTGAGAAGCGCCACTTTCCTTCGTAAATGGGCGCTAGGTTGCGCCAACCTTCTGTGTTATTGCGCTGAGGAGCGCCACTTTCTTCATGATTGGGTGCTAGGTTGCGCCAAGGTTCTGTCTTGTTGCGCTGAGGAGCGCCACTTTGGTGCTACCTCGCGCCACTTTGATGTCCTCGCTGCAAAGTTTGTAATCTGGTGCGGTTTTGCGCCAGTTTGGTGCTGACACGCGCCATGCTTGGAACTCATAGTGTGCTATAACCGTGGAAAATTGCATTAACAGGTTTTTTTTATAATTTTTCACTTATTTTTCTTGTAAAAATACAATTAAAAGGTGAATATTATTGACATTCAAAGAATCAATATAATTAGCAAATATGTATTTAATTCGCTCTCTTATGACTCAATTCTTGTCAATTTTATCACAGAAAAATCACACTTGCCAGAGGCACATCAGCGACTGTTGCACGGCCTGATCCAGTACACCCCATTCTTTGGGACCAGGGTCAATGCAGGATCCATGACTAGCCATTTTACTAACAACAATTTATAAAAATAAATCAATAAACATAACTGTCATACAATTAAAATAGGCTTGTCCAATTACTATTTCATCAATTATACCAACAATACTTTCCGTTATAAATTACTACAATTTTCAAATAACGTTTCCATGGTCTTGTTAAATTAAATATGCCACATAATAATTAAAACACTAATTACAATAAATATTTACTAATTACATTCTTTATTGAAAAACAAAATAGAAATTACACTAATTATAATTATTATATATTTATTATAACACAATTAGTAATTAAATTTTACTTTATCATTTTAAATTTTAATTATCAATTTTACTACAAGGTTTCTATAGCATTGATAATTTAAATATGATTACTATATTAATAAAAAAATAGTTGCAATTAATAATTAATAATTACACTAATTATTATTTACTAACAGATTTAAACTATGTTAATTATAGATTACTTTACAAAAGCGTTTTCTGCTTGTAAAGTTTTATAAAATATTTTTATTATTTATTTACAAAACAGTTTTATATTATGATTAATATTATATATATTATTAATGTTAATTACGATTACTATTCAATACTTTTGCAATACAACATTTTAATTTACAAAACAGTTTCTATAGCATTGACTATTTAATCATTTATTAATATTTTAAATTATTTAATTCTTTCTTTCTTTGAGTTATTTATTATGATTAAATCAGTATTGATAATACAACATTTAATAGGATTAATTGCTATTATAAACATTATACGAATATTAACACAAAATTACTAATTATAATTTTAATATTATAAGGTATGATATCATCCACTTTATTTTCATTTTTACAGTAGATAAGGTATGCTATGTAACAAAAATATATGCACAATCAATATCCACTACACGCTCTAAAAAATACAATAACAAAGGATGAATTCTACCATTTGCAAATCTCATGTTCTAAACTCATAAATATAGGATAGTGATAAATTCTCTGACCTTTTGAAGGAAGTGCATTACTTTTTAGGTCTAGAAATTACAATTCTACTAAATGTTACTATTTGAACGTGTATATATATATATGACCTTTTCGTTTACTACAAAAAATATGATGCAGAGACATTTGCTATTAAACTACTAGAAATGGTACCATTTTCTCACTCTTTTAATCTACAGCAATTAGAATAAGATTAATCTAATGCAAAAATAACAATTTTCCACCTTCAAGTCTCCATTACTTAGTGCTACACATTTTCTTAGGTAACTCTTATGGAACAAAGAACCAGGACTGCCAAAATCCAAGAATATTTATATAGCCAAAACCCAGGACATACCTGTAAGAATGATGAAGATGTATGGAGGTGCTTACAATTTGTCCGCGCCGGAGGAGAAGCAAAGTAGAAACAACACAGGCAGAAAATGAGAAATAAGAGAGGAGGAAGAGAAGAAGGGAAGAAAGAAGAAAGGAGGAAGAGATGTTCTCGTCAGACGAGAGGAGGAAGAGAAGAAGGGAAGAAAGAAGAAAGGAGGAAGAGATGTTCTCGTCAGACGAGAGGAGGAAGAGAAGAAGGGAAGAAAGAAGAGAGGAGGAAGAAGAAAGAAGAAAGAAGAAAGGAGAAGGAGGGGAGACGGAGACGTGTTGCAGGCGGGTGGCAGGAAGGCGCAGCAGTAGGTGGCGGGACCCACCACCAATCCCGTCACCATTTCTAGCGGGTTCCAGTGACGCGTCAAGTCAGGCCGCATCCTTGCAGAGTCCCGTTGCCAAAGGTGGCGAGTTCGAGCCACGTCTGTTTTCCTCCACTCCCGTCAGTATAGTATACATGATTAATCCCGTCAGTCATACTCACGTCTTTGACTGCCTTACATTGGTCTATCTTTGCAAACTGCTTTGATCAAGAGATACATTCAACAAATGTTCTTACTATGGTCGTTTTCCCGTGTTATATAGACCCGTTTGATTAAGTGACATTTTATTTTGGTTTAAATATCTACAATGCTGATTGATGTGAGTAACAATATATGTTTGACCTATAAATTCGTGATGAAAAATGAACTAAAGGATAATAAATTGTACCAGATTCCCTTTATATTTAGGGTATGCGGTAAAAACAATTGCTACACACCCTACCCATCAATATGAGTAAACAAAAGTAACGTGAACTATAAAGGAATATTATAGTCTTTCAAACTTTATGGGAATATCTAAGTAAACATAATAGTGTAACTTCTGAAATACTAAGAATCATGTCTTTAACAAATAAATTTAAATCTTATAGATTGTTTAGCCCTGCCAAAAGGGCCCTTGTCCACTCATTTTTGGTTTGATTGAACCTACTGCAAGTGTAGCAAATGCAACAAGAATAAGAATTCTAATGTAGCATGAATGTAAGGTTAATTATATTGATGCTATGAAAAAATAAAATTATGTATCAGATAATATTTTCGTCTAAGAGCCTAAAGATATAGATTACATCGAATTTATAACCTTAGAAGGGAGAGAAGATGTTGAGATCAATTTGACTAACTTAGAAAGCAGGGCTGAGGTTGTTCATGTAATTTGTCAAATATTTCATGTATTAATGATGACCATATTAATGTTTAAGACACATGATGAAGATTTGATAGACACCCCATGCGCATTAGGAAATTATTTAAAACGCGTGAATTAATTTCCAATACTTTCAAAACCTTGAAGAATGGTTACAATGCAACCAAAAGGACATGTTTGTAACATAAAAAAACAAGGATTAAAAATGGGCAAACCGAGGCTAATGCAATTTTTGGCATACTAATGCAATTTAAAAATGTATGACTGAAAGATACATTTTTGGCAAAAGCACCATACTAAGAAGTAAGAAGGTTTGATAAAAGATTTGCCTAGTGAAACATGTTTGATATGTTTTGCCATACTAATGTAATTAGTTCCGTATATGTTTTGCCATACTAATGCAATTAGTTCCGTGTAATAGGGGCTTTCCCATGTACACTTAGCATTCTTGATTAGGGCTTATGTATTCGTGTTTATGACAAAAAAAGAAGAAAGGGTGGTGGTAGTTTCATTCGACTTTGGGAGAAATGAAGTACAAATAGAGGGTAAAGGAATGACATAGCGTATATAGAGTGGGAGGCTAATAATGGGAAGGGAAAAATGTTTATCCTTTTAAATGATATAATTTATATCCTTTTACTCTTACAAAGAAGTGGGACCCACACCTTTATTTTTTATTTTTATCAACTCTATTTCCTCCTTTATATATCTCTTTCTTTCTCTTAAAATGACACAACTTTATATCCTTTAAAATGACACACAGTTTACCCTAATAACAAATATTTTGAGAATTTCTTTTTAACTTCTTTTTGGTATATAGAGTGCACTATCCCATTTCCCTAGACTATAATGTTATGGCAAGCTTTATGCGTAAAAGAAAAAACAAATCAGGTAAGAGATCTTGCTTAATGTTTTATGGTTGTGTTTATCTCATTTTACATGAGATAAACAACATTCTTACATACACAAAAAGAGATTGAGTCCCACCACTCTTTTTTCTCTCTTCTCTTATCTATGGATCTCACTTATACTTTTATTTCTACAACATGAGATAATATTTTTCCTACAACATAAGAAAAATATATCCTATGTTTTATATATACACACTTTGTCCGTTTTAGGCTAATAAAGTTGCCATATGGCTAAAGAAATCGATTGTATGTAATAAAAATGACAAATATAGAAGAAAAAAAACATCTAGTTAATTAGAACTAGTTAAGTAATAGCAATAGATATTAGAGAGAAAAAAAGATTAAATCAAAATGTGGGCTTTCATTGTGTTGGGATATTTTCTCTTGTATCATTGAAAATGAAATTGGTCGAGTAGGTGGCAAATTGAAGGACTCTGTATTGGCAAAATCAGTTTTGACGCTTGACGCGTTACCATTAGGAAGAGGGACAATTGGGTTTAATTTGTTATACAAGTCTTTCTCCAAAAAATTGTCATAAAAACGGCATGGAAAAAATTGCAATTACGTTTATAAAGTTTAGTGACTGAACTCGAGAAAAATGCAGAGGAATCTAAATCTTGTAATTTGCAAATGAAAATAAAAACTAGTTATAGAGTTCAAGTCCCAAAAATAAAGAAAATGGTTTTGACAAATCAACTCCCAATATGGGTAACATAGTGCTTGAATATAAAAAAAAATAAAAAAAAATGTAAATTATGATTTATTTTCTTGAATTTTTTGCTTAAATAAATTTTTTTCAAAAAATATAAATATTTGCAAGAGATTATCAATATTTTGTTAAAATATATTGTATATAATTTACAATATTTTAATTAAGTGGAAGAATTCATTTACAAAATTTTTTTATAATTTTTTACAAATTTAGAACTAGTTAAGTACATGGTGTAATAGTGTATTAGAGAGAATGCATTATATTCCCTTCTAATTAATGTGATAAAATACTATTGGATGTCAGTATAATATTTTGTTCACAGTAACAGTCGATATCAATTAAACTCAATAAAATATTGTACAATATCGTATACTCCGTTTATGAGTTTTCAACATAAATAATAATCACATGCGTGGTAGATGAATTTATTATTGTCAGTATGAACAAAATTATTAACAATTTTATTGTTTATTAATCTTTAAAGAGAATAAAATGTGTGCTTTTAAATATGAGGAAAATACACATAAGGTTTTAAATTCAATGCGCTAAAATTTATTTAGACGATAAGTTAAAGAAGATTAAATATAATTACCAAAAAAGAAGAAGATAAAGTATAATTTATCCAAAAAAACAATATCATGGATGACTTCAATTAGCTGAGGATCAAATTGAGACCGTCCTCCTCATATGCATATGACTTATGAGTATGGATGGCCATATTATGAGACAATTTTCAAAATAATATATTGTTTTTGTTCATAGGTAATCATTTATGACCAAAAAGTATAATTTTTGTAGAGATATTTCAATTGTTTCATCGTTTCCCAACTAGTCCATTTCAGGGCGGGTCCCGTGATCAAGGCTTAAACCCCTCTCGGGAAGGATCAAACATATGCTCTTACCTTCATCTATTTAGTTTTCTAATACCAACTTAACTACCATTATTTGATTATACAAAATGACGTTTAATTTAGTGCAAAGAGCACCAAGAATCTTCATTCTGTAAAACATCATTGACATTGTTATTTGCATGATCAAGTTCATTGAATCTTATTAAAAATTCGCCATATACATCCAATTTTTTGTGGTGGTTTATTTAACTGTGGTGGAATCCTTTAACACCAATGTCAAAATTTAAAATTTGACACTAAATCCTATCCGTTGATTTCCGCCAATCAACGGTTATTATTTATTAAGAATTAATATTAATTAATAAATTTAATTCTCAATAAATGATAATCATTGATTGACAGAAAATCAAAGGTTAGGATTTGGTGTCAAATTTCAATTTGATGCCGGTTTCAAAGGGTTTTATACCTATTTAATTATAAGCCGCTAGGAACAGGATCACAAAAGCAATTCGTTCAATCAATAGGTCAACTTCTCAACAAGACAAAATAAACTTTGAAAAAAAAGAAAGCTAAAAAAAAGCTTGCAGCTCAAAGAACTAAGGACACTATTAACTTGATTATCATCGAGTCCAGTCTAATTAACTTGATTAATTAAAAACCACTAGGAACAGAATAAGAAAAGAAAGAAAGCATTTTGCTCTATCAATAGGTCAACTTCTCAACAGGACAAAATAAACTTTGAGAAAAAGAAAAATATAAAGAGGGTTGCTGGTCAAAGGAACAAAGGACACTATTAAATAGATTACATTAAAGATGCCATATTCTTACAATGACAATTAACAATATAGTTTAGGTGTAGAATCTATAAGTGGAGGAATCAGCAATAATATTCCTCAAGCCACCAACTGTGGATGTCAACATAATGCACACTCCAATATATATTGCAGCCTGAAAAAAAAAAATTTGAGGGTCAATGGCAACAGGAAACTACTATGAACTGTGATCATCTGGTTTTTGTATTCTTTTTGTGCGAAAAAGTGCAACAACATTTTTATTTTAGACTGTTTCTATTGTTAATAATTTGCTGCAACTTTTCTCAGCAGCGAAAGGAGAAACGACGAACCCTTATTTTATTTTAGGCTGTTTCTTTGGTGCATTTCAAAAGAAAAGGTGCTAAAGTGAATAAATGATTACCCAATTGATGAACCAGTTGACGCTGAATCTCTTTGGCTTCTTGATTATCAGCCACATTATACTAGGAAGCTGAATCAATTGTAACACCAGATTATTATTGATCTTCTAGGTTTTGAATTAATTCTTGTAAATTTGGTAATTTAATATAATCATGAGGAAATTGAGATGGCAAGAGAGAGACTTACAAAATATGAAGTGGGAGCAAAACCAAATCCACCAAAGAACCCAAGAAGATCACCAAAGAAAGGGAATGTAATCCCAATGAATAATGTAAAAGCTGTAACATTTTAACAAGATCTAGTGAATTCAAGACTTTTCATGGAAAGAAAGAACAATTATCCTACCCCTTTGTCTGCTCTTTACAACTATAAATTTATTTATTTATTTTCAGTGATAGCATGGATGGTTTTTGGACATCTCACCTACAAAAGAAGATCTAGCAACAAGTCTAAGTCTTAGTCCTGGAGGGAAGTTGAATCTTTTGATCATCATCCTCTCAATCAAGTCAAAAACAGGCATAGCATAAACCTGGAATCCATATTCTCACCATTAATCAGGTTAGAAACAGGAATATAACTTAATTTGGGATAGCATATCTTTGTTTTGTATTCATACCTGGTAGCTACCAACAACATGAATGAATACCATTAAGTTAGCTGAGGCAATGAGCCATGCAGGTTTTTCAAGTGCCATAAGCACATTATCATCAACATCTCTTCCAAAGGCCCAATATCCTACAAGTGCAACTGGAAAATAGCATATAGCATTGATGAAATAGGCCCCAACAGCACCTTTCCACATTGGTACCTTTGATGGTTTCTCAGGGGTTGATGGGATTGTAGCTTGAATTTCAAGGACCACAGCATGGCCAGCAAATGCAAATGAAATTTGACCAAGTGCATTGAAAACTCGAAACAATAAGTCAGTTGTACTTGTTTGCTTGTAGGCATAGCTAACATTTTCATCTCTACCTCTAGCCAAAGGAGCCACCCAGGCTATGGTTGAATAGCTGCAATGAAAGCACCATGAGAGTAAGGTGGTGTTTTTGAAGTAATAAGTCACTTTCCTTTTACCCCATCATGTATTTTCACTTATCAAAAAGCGGTTAAAGAAAAGAAAAGATGACCTGTGGTATTTCATGGAAGTGGTGGCTCATTGCTCAGGCCTTTCAAAGGGCCGAAGGGCCGACCCAGTTCAAATACCCACTTCGTGAGTGTCTGGGAAAGGAAATACTCTAGACAGTCTTTCCCCTGCTTTTTACATAGAGACTGATTCGAACCCGCGACCTCACACACCATGGCAAGCAAGCTTACCGCTGAGTCAAGCCGGCCCTTCTGCTCAGGCCTTTCAAAGTAGTATAATTTGGAACTATATATGATATCCATATAATTTGGAATTATGTTAGGCCTTGTATATTGTGTAAATTCCAACTTAATTAGGAGTAGCTGGATTCAAAAAAATTAATGAATATCATATGATTATCTATTAAAAGTTTACTTTAATTAATCCAAACCATGTTCAAAGAAAAGATATTTTTCTGAAAGTAGAATTTTGTCTTCTGACAGCCGAGTTTTAAAAGCCATGTGACTCTGCCTCTTCACAAACACAAACAAAAGGGTATATTTATTGATATCTTTCTACCTTAATTTAGCCTGTCTATCAAATTCTGAGTTTCTAGGACAGGTTTTAATGCTTTGCACATGTGTGAAGAATCCAAATTATATTTTTCCAAGGGATTTGCTTTATATGGATATAAAATGTCAAGATAACTCAGCAAGTACTCAAAAACTCATTATTAGTCATGTTCAAAAGCTAGAGTTCAAGAAAAGTCTTAGACATGTGGAGATCATGAAGTACCTTAATGACATCACAGCTGCTGCTAAAGAAACACCAGCAACAGAATTGAAATTGGGAAGCTGAGACAGAAAGAAATGGATGGCACCAAAAATTAGGATCCAGTAGGATTGCTTGAGTTGTGTGCAATTGGTACATGCAATCTCCATGAACTTCTTAAGGCACTTCCCTCCAGTGACCATGTAGACAATATCACACCCAACCTGGACAATCAATTGCTGAGGCAGCACAATCCATGGTCCAAGTTTTGGTCCAAAAGCATGTCTACCAAGATCAATATAACGATCAAAACGAGTTCCAGGCACACATTCATGGAGTTGGATCATTTGCCACATTGTGTTTAAGGTCAGACACCAAGATAACAACAACATCAAGGTTCCTGGAACCCTGAAAATAATAGAACAAAAAGAGAGAGTTAACTTTCAGCTACATATTGCTCAAGTTGTCACTTTTTGTGTTTTGTTAAAACCATAGTCTTAAACCCCAGCAAACTGCGCTTCCAAGGATTTGCTTGGGTCAGGCGTTTAAACTCTGTCTCAAGTAAATTCTTGGAAAATCTTTGGGGGCCAGAGGACGTGCCTCTGTCCTCGAAGGGAGATTAGTCTCATCCTTCTTCCGATAGCGAAGCTCATTGAGGGACTAGCCTTTGGGCGATACTCTGAGAATAAGATAACCGGAGGAGGTTGATCGGGGATACCCTCCAGGTTATACCAAAAAAAAAACCATAGTCTTAATATTTACCATCCTAGATATGCCATGGCATAGGGCAAGCTGAGAACACCAGCACCTATCATGGCTGTCACAGTGTGGAATGTTGAGTACCACCATTTGGCCTCGCGAGAAGGACCATTGTCCACCCATTTTTGGTCTGATTGAACTTCCTGCAAGTGGAGAAGGTGCAACAAGAATAAGACTCCTAATGTAACATGAAGAAATTGGCAAGGCAAAGAGGCTATAGATATAGACTAGTAGATAGACTACATTGAAATTATCACCTTAGAAGGAGGAGAAGAAGTTGAGACCATTTTGACTTGCAAAGAAGAGCAGAGAAAGAGGAACCCTTTGGATTGTGAAGTTATGGTCAAGGGTGCATCATTTATATGAAGCGGTTCATGAAAGTTAAATACTTCATGTATTAATGATGAACATTTGGCCTTGGAAATGGATCTCATGACATGTAAATGTGAAAAAATCAAAATTATTCAAAGATTAATTAACAATGATGACTTTATAACTATCCATTTCAACATTTTTTTTTTCTCTTTTCCTTTATTATCATTGATTCACTTTTGTATGATTATGACTTCCACGTATGAAATAAATCTTTGGTGCATCATATGTACCCAACTTCATACATCTTTTTTCCAAATATTAAAAAAAGATATATGATGCATTTAATGTAGCAAAGATTTATCTCCCCCATAACCATATCATGTTTTATTTGACACGAGGGAATCCACAGTTGTAAGAACAAATCCCTCTAGGCATAGGTGGCATGTGCTAAACCCACTAAATTTTGAGGTTTTCATCACTATCTGGTAACATTTTCAACTGTAGGTAGTTCAAATCCTGACCACCTACAATGTTGGAAACTTGTATAGTAATAATATTTTTCTTTATTGATATTTTGCTAAAAGAGAATAATTTCTTTTTGAAGGAACATCACTTTATTTAATTGGAAAAGTGTATATATTTTTAAATGACACAACTTATATTCTTTCACTCTCGTATAAAGGTAGGACCCACATTTTTACTTTTTTTGTCAACTCTCTCTCCTACTTTATCTATCTCTTTCTCTCTCTTAAGATGACACAACTTTACAACATGCTTTAAAATTATACACACTTTTCCCTTATTTAATTACTCTATGGGAGCACCAAGAAACTTCCCACTTTTTTAGTGGGGTAAGTGAACTGGTTTAATCAGATGATTACATGTATGTGTAATGTGATGGATGATCAAATTGAAATGTGAATTTTACCCTGAACTACGGAGGACCTCTCTCTGAAAAATTTGTTTAATTTTTGAAGTGGAATAATGATTCAAACGTTTTGCTGTGAGTGAAAGGGATCAAGCCTTTAATCATTACACTTCTTGATTGTGGGCTAGTGAAGAACCATTTATTTCTGGTTAATGATTAAAGTGTTTTTATTAGGTGAAAGGTGACTGCTAGTGCTAGGAATCTCAAGTTTGGCATAGCAAAAAGAAAGAGTTAAAAATATTATCCTCATTGTTATTCCTATTAGCATAGGTAGCACAAGATGTAGGTTACTTTTCTCTCATTTTCCTAATCCTACCCCTTTATTCCCAAATCAAATTTTTACTTTTTATTTTTTAGTATATAAATCAAAGGTTTTATAATTCTTTACCGTGTGTTAGAAAAAATTAAAGGTGAATTAGGAAAATAATGAATAGAATTATAAAACCCATAAATCAATTTTATTTTACCTTGTTTTAAAGGTGAATTATAATCTAGCATAAGAGTTTGGGACCGGGGCTTCATAACTTTCTTACAAAAACTGAATTTGGGAAAGGAACAAACAAGTCTGAGTTTGTGACTTGTGACACCTGACGAATGCATGTCTATAGAACTAACCGACAGATATTAATGCCATTTATTTGATTCACATCACCCCATGATTTTGCTCATACTAAAACTAAAAAAAAAAAAAAAATACTAAAACTATTTTGGTTGAGTTTTATTTTTTTAGAAAAACGTATTTAATCATCTTAATTTTTTAGTTAAATAATTACTTTTTACTTTAAAATGTACAAACAAGCATGCCCTGATATAAACTGATAATTGCCATTAATATACAAATTCCTTTCCGTTCATAAATGAAACAAGTACCTCATTCATTTCTAGTAAATCAGTTAATAAATGAAGCATAAATAGAAAAGACAACCAAAAAACGTAAGCTAGAGTCACTCACATATAATATAGATCACCTTACCAAAAATATATATATAGAGATCAAATTCGAAGCTCGCAACTTCATCTTATATAGGAGAAGTGAATTGAGAGCCACAAAGAATCAGATACCAAAAGAAAGTTTTTTCTTTAATTCTTCCTTTACTTATCTAACCTGGTTTAGTAATAACGACATGTTTGAGGTATAGTATAGGATAAGATATGATAGTATAAGACCTAATAGTATAAAGGCTGATTGAATTTAATACTATCCAGCGTTTGGCATGGTATTGTATAAAATAATATATTGAAAAGATAATCTCATCTAATATTTGATAATACACGGTATAATACTATATAGGAAAAAAATAAATATTTTTGATAAAAATATATTTTAATAAAGAATTTATATGATTCTTCAAAAAATGTCATATGATATTAATTTTTAAAAAATTTATTGATCAGCGTGTCCAAAAAATAAATTAATTTTTATAAAAATAAAAATATTCAATATTTTAAAATTTAATATATTGAAAATTTAATTTTTATTTTAATATATTAATATTAAAATAATATATTAATTTTTGAGAATTGCAGTAGTCAACGATGTTAATACACTAATCCCTTATCAGGCGTGATCCTTCTCCCTTAGGCCAGATTAAGTTATACATCGTTTTGATGTATTGCGGGATTCTGCTGTATAAGCTTATACTATAGATGGTCACACCAAATAATTGAAAATGTCATAACGTATAGTCTAAGCTTATACTATCAAGCCTTATACGTCACACCAAACATGTCCTAAGTGCATGTATCAGATGGTAGTAGCTCAGTTGGCGAATGTGAGCTGAGCAAGTGGGGGTGAGAGCATGTGTTCGATCTTCTCCAGTACTATCTTTAGGAGGGCTTTAAAGCCTTAATTTTAGACCCGCTCCGAATCGGACTAGTCACGAAGCGATGAATCGATTGAAATATTTCAAAAAAAAGAAAAAGAAAAAAAAAAGTAATAAGTGAGTGCATGAAATTATAAAGAACTAGGCGATTGGGAAAGTATAGCAATCATGGTCTGAATAATCTAACTTAGATTATAGAGACAAAGAAGGAATTAATCCTTTATTCTTCTTTGTGAACCAGCCACTAACATGGCTTTAAATATACTCAACTTTTCTTTTGTTTTCTTTTTAGAGTGTATGGAAGAAAATTATAGAGAACGAGACATCATAAAACAAGGATTCTCCCTTTAGGCTTTCTTAACTGTCTAACAATTAAAAAATTACCAACTTAGTTAAAGAGATGGGACATTAGTTTATGGTTTTCATTTCCTCCTTTAACATAACACAACAAACTTTCCTACACACATAATATTTTATGGGGCCCACACATTTTAAAACAAAAAAAAAAATATGGCACGCAAAACGTTTATAAAGAGAAAACAAATAACTTAATAATTATAAAACACTTAGTTTATAAAGAGAAAACAAAATAAAATAAACCTATGAAGCGTGTCATTTACTCAATGATCAAATTAGGAACTAGAGATTAAAGCCTTCCTAAGCAACACAACCTAGAGATTAATTAATTTCATTAGGCCTTAACACAGATACTTGAATTGACAATTATTGCAATTACAAATCAATATTTGACTCGAACAATTAGATACAAAATATTGAAAAGAAACCTTATTTTATTTCTGCATAATTTTTGTACCTTCTTTTTTTCCTTCTCCAAAAGGTTATTTCAATCGGTGATGCACAATTTTGTTTTAATGTCTATATACTTTGATAAGGCAATAATTATGAATATATATTTGTAAAAAGTTATGTTATGGAATAAGCTGAAAATTAATCTATTGTTTTAACAAAAGAAAAAAGTTTACTCATAATAAATAAATTTGATATAAATTTGTATTATCCCGGGAGAATATAGTGTAGTTTATAAATAAAAAAATTTGTAAATATAACCTGCCCCAATAAATTATGATATAAATCCTTATTAGTAAAGATAATATTATTATTCATCACCACATAATAACCCTAACATGTATTACTTCAATTACGGGTATACTACCAAATTCTTAATCTAAGTGGGCTGATAAGCATTTGATGTATAAGTAGACAAATGGTTAAATGTTTAAATTCTAACATGAATTAACTGATATATGAGTAAACTAACATAAATATCACTAACACGATTAAAAAATACTGACATGTTTAATAATAATAATTTTTTCCATTTCGTAATAATAATAATTTTTTGTCCATTTCGTAGTAGTAATAGCAGTAAAAATATTATAATACCAAGTAATTTGTTTTATAATCCAATATATAACTTTGATCATTACCAAACAATAACCTCATAGGTGCTATTATGAAATGAATAATTTTAAACTCTTAACAGCTGGATGATTCTAATTAATCTCTCGTGAAAGAGAGGGAAAGATATATATTGACCATATTTCTAGTCTTCCAATTACTCACATAGCCTTTGAAATAGATAAACTACTGCACATATCCACAACATGGTTGCTATACAAATCGCATTATGCTATCAAGATGCTTAATTTCTTTAGGGAGAGAAAAGAAGACAAACTCAAGCCATTATGTGGACTTAGTCGGGTCGAAATCATTTCTCGAGATTAGTGGCCCGTGGATCCGTATGTTTCAAACTCAATTCATAAGAACTATTATTTCCATTTGTTAGACTTTGGGGCCACATCCGGCAACAGTGACCATTTTGTTACACTTCAGCAAATTATTTCCCTCACTACCACGTCAACAGTAAAAATTCTCGGAATGCCACGCGGCATAATTTGCTACACTGCGCAGTGAATTATGTTTGCAAGTAATTCGTTACACAGTGTGGGGTAATATACCATGTCAGGGTGCACAGTCAGCAAAAATGACACGTGTCAAGCTGGCAGCAATACAAGCATAATTCGCTACACAGTGTAGCGAATTACTGTCAGCTTGACACGTGTCATTTTTGCTTACTGTGCACCCGGACATGGCATATTTCGCTACACTGTGTAGCGAATTACTTGCAAACATAATTCTTTGCACAGTGTAGCGAATTATGCCACGTGGCATTCCGAAAATTTTTAATGTTGGCGTGGCAGTCAGGTAAATGATTTGCTGAAGTGTGGCAAAATGGTCACTCTCCCCCACATCTGATATTAACCAACGCAATTTTTATTTTTATTTTTTTGGAGAAAACCAACGCAATTTTTTGATTAGTGACTATTTGTATTTTTTTTAAGTTAAAATTTACTTATAAGTAGAAGTTAGACCAAACAGTTTTTCAGAAAAGTTCTTATAATTGAAAAGTTCTTTTTTTTTTAAATGAAGAAAAAAGCTAAAAGCTAAAAGTTTCAAAGACGAGTTCTTTTTTTAAGTTCTTATCAACTTTTCTTGAATTGTGTGTTTTTTTTAAACGAATAGCTACAGATATAGAGAGAATTTTCTTGAAATATGTGTTTTTAAGTCATTTTTAAGCTAAATTTTTTATGTAATCACCAAACAACTTTTAAGTCTGTTTGGATCCTCTCTTTATTAAGCTAGAAGTTAGTTATAAGCTAAAGCTAAAAAAAGAGTTTGAAAAAAAGCTAAAAGTTATTTGGTAATTACATAAAAAATTAGCTTAAAAGCACATATTTTAAGAAAATTATCTCTCTCTATCTCTATAAGTCTTCATTTAAAAAAAAATACACAATTCAAGAAAAATAGATAAGAGCTTAAAGAAAAGCTCCTCCTAGGAGCTTTTAGCTTTTTCTTCCTTATAAAAAAAAGAGCTTTTTATTATAAGAGTTTTTCTCAAAACCTGTTTGGCCTAACTTATACTTATAAGTAGCTTCTAGCTTAAAAAAGAGATGATCCAAACAAGCATTTAGCTTCTTTTTTTAAACTCTCTTTTTTAGCTTTAGCTTATAAGTACCTTCTAACTTAAAAAAAAAATGATCCAAATAGGCCAACCTAAATAGGAAAATAATTCAGGGTTTGGTGAAAATAATTCACCAGAATGGGGTGGTCAATTGTGCCCTTACCCACGTGTCACTCCTTTATTTAAAAAATAAATAAATAAATAAGTAAATTGCTTACATTTTGTCTATATGGCACAATTCAGTTGGTCGGTTTCTTTTCTTCTTTTCAGAAAAATATTGATATCGTTACACTTACTCTCTTACTTAAAATATTGAATAATTCAAATGATTAATTAATACATAATTACTAAATAATCAATTATTATGTTAATAATTACCAATCAATACTAATGGCTAATTAATTACTAATCACTATAAATAATAATTACTAAAATTAATATTAAATAATTAAATTATAAATCATTAATTAATATAATAAACAATTACTAATTACTAGCTACTTAAATTAATAATTAATAAACACTAATACTATAATTAGTAATCAAATCAAGAATCACTATTTACTATAATTATGTTGTTAATGACTTTTTTTTTTCTTCGCTTTTTATACGGTCAATGTAGATAATTTATCTACAGTGAACCCAAAATGACGTCGTTTTGAGGCGGAAATCAAGGTATTTTTATAATTATAATTTATTTCATGGTTATAATAGTCTTTTTCATTATAATTTTTTAATTTTTCAACCTAAAACGACGTCATTTTGGGAGCAAATGTAGATAACTTATCTACATTCACTTTAGAAATATTAAAGCTTTTTTTTATTCTTCCACCGATGCATAAATTAATATTTGTATAAAGTAAGTTTATTCTATATAAGATGTCTTATGCATTCATGGATGGAAATTTTGTGGAGGCACCATCCTATTTTGGTGAATTATTTCCACCAAACCCCAGATTGACACGTTTATGGTGAAACGCCCCAAAATGGTTAATGAACTGTCTCTCTTCTTTAGTACTTACCAATTAATAAGATTATGTAAATTTGGTTCTGTTTGTTAATCAATCTTAGTTTTAGGTTATGGTGTGTCCTGGGATGTGGTGCTATTGCTTTGTCATGCTGTGGCTGCTGATAATTATTTTTACTTCACCTCCTCCTTGTTTCTAACCTCAGCTTCTTTTTTGTCTTATACTCAATTTATTTTGACTAATCTTGTTTTATTCTCAGCTTCACCTTCTCCTTCTCCTCCTTGTCATGGTGTCGGTGCTAACGGAGTCAGAAACCAAGGGTTGAGATGAAGAATAAGACTTATATAAGTCTTACTTCTGAGTCAAATGATCTATATATATGAGGTAGGATCCTTTGACACCGGTGTCAAATTTGAAATTCAACACCTCATCTTAGAGCCGTTAGATTAAAGAAGATCAACGGTGTCACATGTTTACAAATCAAAACAGTAGATCTTTTTTGATCTAACGGCTCTCAGATGAGGTGTCAAATTTGCTCTCAGATGAGGTGTCAAATTTGAAATTTGACACCAGTGTCAAATGATCTTACCTCATCTGATGAGTCCTACCTATATATATATATATATATATATATATATATATATATATATATATATATATATATATATATATATATATATATATATAGGTAAGACCCTTTCACACTGGTGTCAAATTGTAAGTTTGACATTTCATCTGAGCCGTTAGATCAAAAAAGATCAACGACTCTGGTTTGCAAGCATGTCACACCATTGATCTTTTTTGATCTAACGGCTCTCAGATTAGGTGTCAAACTTCAAATTTGACACCGGTGTCAAAAGATCCTGCTTATATATATATATATATATATATATATATATATGAGGTAGGATACTTTGACACCGGTGTCAAATTTCAAATTTGACACCTATAGTTGTTAAATAAAAAAGGATCAATGGTGTCATATGCTTACAAATCAGCGTCGTTGATCTTTTTTGATCTAACGGCTATCAGATGAGGTGTCAGATTTGAAATTTGACACCGCTGTCAAAGGATCTTACCTATATATATATATATATATATATATATATATATATATATATATAAGCAGGATCCTTTGACACCGGTGTTTTGAAATTTGAAATTGGAAACTTCATCTGAGAGCCAGTAGATAAAAAAAGATCAATGGTTTCACATGCTTACGAATCAGAGCCATTGATCTTTTTTGATCTAATGGCTCTCAGATGAGGTGTAAAATTTCAAATTTAACACTGGTGTCAAAGGATCCAACCTCTATGTAAAGTTGTATCATTTTAAATGAGAGAAAGAGATAGATAAAGGGGGGAGATAGTGGACCAAAAAAACTATAGGTGTGGGTCTCAGCTAGAGGTGGCAAAGCGGGCTGCCCGCCCCGCCCCGCCATTGAAGGTGGGCTAGATATCTCAGCCCGCCAAGCTCGCAACATTTTACACTAAAAATTAAAAAAATAAAAATAAAAATCAACCCGGGCGGGCTTGGCGGGCAGCAGGTTTGGAAAACTCAGCCCGCCCCATCCCGTTTGGCTGGCGGGGCGGGGCGGCCCGGCGGGCTCGGCCTATTTTGCCAGCTCTAGTCTCAGCTATTTGTGAGAGTAAAATGACATAAGTTGTGTTATTTAAATGGACAATTTTTTTTTTCTCTCTCTCTATATATATATATATATATATATATATATATATATATGATATTTTTACTACCAAAAGTTTCTCTTATCCACTCTAATATAACTAAATACTCCCGAAAGTACATTAATTTTTTTTTTTCTTCAAAAAACTTTTCAATACTTCGGGAAGTACGTTACAAACTATTTTTCTTTCTCTTTTTAGAGATTGTCTACTGAAATGTGGGATCTAACGGTGATAGAGTGGTAGTAGATTGATAATAGGAACTAGGGGTGTTAACGGGCCGAGCCGAGCCGAGCTTTGATCTTAACGGGCCAAGCCTGTATTTAAACATGTCCGACTGGCCTTAGCTTGTTACCTGTCACGAATATAATATTGGCTTGTGGCCTGGTTTATTTACAAAAAATAAAAGCCTGTGTGAAGCCTGTCTTAGCCTGTTAGCATGTTAAAGAATAAAAATAAGAGAAAAAAATTCCACAAAAAATCAATTTCCAGATAGAAACCTTAGATTCCAATTTGCAGCAATAATTTACAAAGTCTACAATAAATAAATAAAAATTAAAGTGAGAGAAGGTAGATAACAAGTTATATTATCTTAGCCCATTATAAAAAAAGGTGCCAACAAAAATTAAAAAATAAATAAATTGACACAAACAAGCGGTGCACAGTGGAACGAATGAGTTTTTGTGGGTTTGTTTGTGTGAAAGAGGATGAAGGATAATATAGAACAACACTAGTAATTCCATAAATATACATAAATTCAATATATATCCAAATAGCATAATATAGAACAAAATCATTCAAAAGGTCTGTTAAACAAATAAAATAGGGTGAAATAAATTGATGAGAGAGAGAGTTATTACAAGTAGTATAAAAAATATAAATAAATATTTATAGACTAGGCTAGCCTGGGAGGCTCTAAGGCCGAGCTTATGAATTAGAGCCTGAGGCCTTTTTATTAAACGAGCTTTTATACAAGTCCAAGCCTGGTTCCAACACGAGCTTTTATTAAACGAGCTCAGGCCTTTACGAGTCGAGCCAAAGGCCCCTGGCTCGTTTACCACCCCTAATAGGAACGTTTGGTAGTAAAAATATCCTACCTCGTATATATAGGATCCTTTGATACAGGATTCAAACTTTTAATCGTTGATTTTCACCAATCAACGGTTATAATTTATTGGGTTAAACTTATTAATTAATTAGTAATTTTTGGTTAATTATAATTGTTCATTAACGAAAATAAATGGTTAGAATTTGGTGTTAAACTAAAAAATTTAATACCAGTGTCAAAAGATTCTACCCCATATATATATATATATATATATATATATATATATATATATATATATATATTGAATTAGTTTTTCTTATATTGTAAAAATAATTTTATCTCCTATATACATATGAAATTATATGGAACCCATGTTTTTTTTTTCTATCTCTTCTCTTCATATGATGCCACATGAGCGTCACACACTTTTTGTGTGTATAAGAGATAAAATTATCTCCTCCAATATATATATGGGCTTATCATTTCTGAAGTTGCTGGAGATAATTTTATCTCCGGCCACTAAATCATAATCGTACAAAGATTGATCAATCATCAATAGTAATAAAGGAAGAGAGAAAAAAATGAAATCATAACCAATTAAAGATTAATCAATTAATATAAGGAAATAAATAAACAAAACGACGTAGTTTTGGGGTGGCCGGAGAAATATTTGTCCCTATACATATAGGAATTTACATTTCTTCAGATGCTTGGAGCATAACAATCAATTATTTACCATATATATTGGTGACAAAATTAAATGTGTGTAATCATAACCATACAACTGTCATTACTTGACATCAAATGACAAAAAAATAATTTTATTTATATATATATATATATGTATATATATAGGCAAGAGTATTTATACAGCAACTTTAGATAAGTTATCTACAGTTACCAATTTTAACTATGTTCTCCCGTGAGAACATAGTTATGACATTAAAGTTGCTTTTTTCTCTCTCTCCACATCAGCAAACAAGTTCCGAAAAGTAACTGAGGAGAGAGAAAAAAAAAAAGCAACTTTAATATTATAACTATGTTCTCCCGGGAGAACATAGTAAAAAATGGTAGCGGTAGATAATCTTATCTAAATTTGCTGTAGAAATGTTTACCCCATATATATATGGGGTTGCATTTTCTCATGCAATATGAGAGGAGCTTTTCTCCTACACATACAACCAAGTGGGCCCATTAGTTTAAAAGAAAAAAGAAAAAAAATATTCACATGAAAATCGAGCACTCACTAACATGGAAGAACTTTGTTTCTATACCATGAGATTTATTTATCCCTATATATATATATATATGGGAAAAATATTTCTCAAGCAGCTTGAGATAAGCTTATCTCCAGCTAGCCCCAAAATTACGTCGTTTTGATTAATGAAGGGTGTTTATGTAATTTTAGGTTAATTAATGAAGGGTGTTTTTGTAATTTTATTTATTTTTATATCATATACATTTTACTGAAATACCCTTCATTAATTCACCTAAAATTACATAAACACCCTTAATTAATCAAAACGACGTAGTTTTAGGGTTAGCTGGAGATAAACTTATCTCAAGCTGCTTGAGAAATGTTTACCCCTATATATATATATATATATATATATATATATATATATATATATATATATATATATATGAAAAGAACATACATCATGGCACTCCATTCTTTAAGAAACTACATCAAGGTCAAGTATTCAAACTACACTCATGACTCAACAGAGATAGCGAGGAAACAACAAGGTTGTCCACAACATAACTTAACAGAATTGTCATGTAACCATGTCATCAAACACTTCTTCAAATGCTTCTAGATCCTCCTGCAATTTATGAAAATTGCAGCCCCAAAGGGGTGAGAAAAAATCCTAGTAGTGTGGCAACAAAACCAATAATGCATCAGTATTAAACTAGGCACAAAATCATAAACAGACACTTCAACATATCCTTTTTCCTTTTCCTTTTTTTCCTTTTCATCATATAATATTGCGTATATAACGCCTTCCTTTTGCGCTCATAGCACCGTCGTGCGCGCAATATGTTGGGTATGTATGCTCCTTTGCACTAAGCCCAATGGCTTTAGTGAGAGCCCAAGAACCAAGTCTAACCCATGAAGATTAGGGTTAGTTGGATTGGGCAGGTATATATGGAACATATTCTCCACTTGTGCCTCCTAGAAATCAGAAACACAAAGAGGCAATGTTCATCATCTAAACGATTGTCCACACGACTCCCTGATCCCCTTGAGTCATAGCCTGGAAGATCAACCGTAGAGCGGGTTTTGCGACCGTTCGTGGTGCGTTGCTGCAGATCGTGAGGCTAGAGAAGGAGAACTGAACGTGAGGAATTGTCACGCTTGCTTCTTCATCCCAGGTAATCAAAGCAATGTTCTTCATTCCTCATCGCATCGGTACGACGCGCTTCCGCGTTTCTGATGATTTAACCTTCAATTGGTATCAGAGCCGGATTGTGATGGGGATTTAGAACAGCTTTGATTTATTGATTTATTTTTGTGATTTTAAAAATATGGCACCTTTATTCTGTATATGATATTGATATTCGTGTTGTTAATTGTTTATAGTTCATTTTCATAAAAGATTAAATTTTAATCGGTAAAAATGCTTTAATCCATGGTTAGGGTCTCTCGTATATTTCTCGATTTGTAACAAGGAGGCTAATCTCATATGATTAGGTTTCCTTCTTGAGGCTAATCCCATATGATTAGGTTTCCTTCTTGATATATTTATTTTTTTTCGGAATTTCTATATATTTTTCCAACATTTTGTAAAATTTCAAGATTGAGAAACCGCGAGGAAGATGCGCAGCCAGCACTGTCAGACACTTTTCGAGGACTTCCCGATCTCAGAATAGGGCGATCTTTATATGGTTGGAAAGAGGACGGAAAGACGAACGCAACGGTGGGTGGATCGCCTCCATCAGAGACCTCACGCGCCGCCACGTGCCTCCACAACCGGCTGAGAGTGGCCGCCACTCTCCGGCAAAGAAAGAGAGAGTGTGGGAGCGTCCGGCCACCTTTTTGGGTGGTTCCAGCGGCGGTGCACTCGTCTCTCTGTGGTGGTCCTTCCCCTGGAGTTTCGGCCTGAGTTGACTTCGGGTGACGGCGCGGCAGACCTGACGGCTAGGGTTCCTCTTTCGCGTCCTAGGGTTTCTCGCCAAAGAATTGGGTCTTTGGGCTTTTGGGCCCATGGAAACCCTAAAGTGGCTTGAGACAGATATTATGGGTTATGTGGGGTTATGCGAAAGTCGAATTCAAAAGTTCTAATATTTATATTTTATTTTATTTTTTTTTAAAATAGGAAAGCCATGGATTAAAGTAATTAGAATTTATCATTTAATGCTTTTATTGATTGGTATGAATTATATGTGCGATTAACATGATATTTGCGATAACATGTCATATAGGATAGGAAGGTGCCATATTGTTGCATGATCACATGTCATACGTGCATATTTACTGTTATGTCGTTACCGACTAGCATGATAGGTTATGCGCGTAGTTTTTGATTTTAAATATTCCGGTAAAATAAAATTATGATTATCATGATTTTGGAAACAAAATCTAGATTAATGGTTATATTAATTTTGAAAATTAATTTAATTATTATGATTTTGGTAAAATCTAAAATAATCAAATTGATTATTTTTGGAGTTTAAAATCAAGACAAATAAGTAAGAAAATTTCCTAAGAGAATTCTTTTATTCTGCGAGTAATTTGTGGGTTTTCTGAAATGGTCATGGAATAACACACGCTGCATACAACATTCATGTATCATGATTGTTTGGAGCACATGCTGACGTAAAGTGACCAGATTTCAGGACCTTAAAGATTTCGAAATTCAGATAAGCTAAGTGATGCACGTTCTTCGGCGCTCTTGCTTACATAGTTTTTGAAATCAAACAAAGGATACTCTCAATTAAATAATTCTTGGAAATCGCAAAATAATGCTTGTGTTGAATGGAAGGAGATTTAAATTAAGAAATTAATTTAACCTTCAAGCGCAATATAGGACCATTAATAAAATAATCATGTGAAGCCCCATCGGACAAGCATGATTGGATTTTATTAGATTGGACCTAAATAATTATGGGAGGAGATTTAAATTAAGAAATTAATTTAACCTTCAGGCGCATTGTGGACCTGTCAATAAAATAATCATCTGAGGCCCCAACGGATAAACATGATTGGATTTTCTTGGGTCTTAATAATTTCAAAATTTTAATAAAGTATTGTACGGCCCATCGTCGATAATACTAAGTTATTAAAGATAATTTTGAAATTAAACAATGAATTCGACAGAGATTATGAAAATTCTCAAACAAAAATGTTGAATGGGTGAAGGTTTTAAAATTAATTAATTTTAAAACCTGCGGGCTCCATTTGTGGGTTTATTAGTGAAATGGTTATCGCTGAAGCCCCATCGGATAAGGATAATCGGATTTCACTAGATTAAATCTTAATAATTTCAAAATTTTAGTAAAGTATTGTACGGCCCATCGTCGGCAATGCTTAGACAATAAGGATAATTTTGAAATTAAACAATGGTTAATTACATTCAACTTTGGTAAAATTGCTAACCCTCCCATCGAGGCTCTGGCAATGGCACTGAAGGCCCAAATAATAATTCTGGTTTTTACAAGTGACTTGTCCATCATAAGCATTGTAAAGATAAACTGAAGGATTGTTAACAATAAACAAGAGTAGTTATGAGAATCTACTTGCACTTCATTTGTTTATTGCATTATTTGTTTGTAATTGTGTGCTTTATATATTTTTCAGAAAATATCTTAGAAATGAATATGAGTCAAAAACCTCTAGATGGTACCAACTATGAATAAGTGAAAAGCAAATTTTTGATATTGTACTAAAATATGGAAGCTAAATTTTGTCTTGACAATGCGAGGGCCATAGCAACCTGCAGAGGATGCGTCTTAGGAAACTAAGATTCATTTCTCAGATTGGGAAAGGGCAGATATGGTAGTTCGCTGCTATATTATTGTCAGTCTTTCTAAATACTTGCAGAAGCAAGTGTACATGATTAAGAGTGGAGTAGAAATGCTTCAGACTCTTAATGGCATGTTTGCTGCGTCTAGCAGCTCTGCTAGACAGAATGCAGTCGGTGCAGGTTTTGCTAAGAGTCTTGTTAAATCCAAAGGGAAACCCAAGGGTGGTAACAAGAACAAAACAACTTGGTTTTCAATTGTCAAACCAGTTGCTATACAGAAGCCGCAAGGCAAGTTCTTCAAGTGCAGACTGAAGTGACACTGAAAGAAAAATTGCCCAGAGGTGATGAAAGAACCATACATGGGTATATTAAGGCCTCATCAGTGAATGAATCATTGATTCAGGAATCACTGATTATGTTTCCCACATATAAGGCTGCTGTATGCTGATTCACTACTGCTGTAAAACGTTGTTGTTTCTGTTAAAAAATGCTACTGTTTCTGCTAGAAAAATGTCATTGTCCCCTGCTGAAAAATGTTATTGTTGCTGCTGTAAAACGTTGTTGTTTCTGTTAAAATAAACGTTACTGTTTCTGCTGAAAAACGTTACTATTTCTGCCCACTGTTCTAAGAGAAACATCACTGTTTTCTGCTCACTGTTTTAAGCAAAACGTTGTTGTTTTCTACTCACTGTTGCTGTAAAACGTTGTTATTTTCTGCTCACTGTTTTCAGAAAAACGTTGCTGTTTTCTGCTAACTGTTTTGCTGTAAAACATTGCTGTAAAATGATTTTCTGCTCTCTGTTTTAGTGAGGAAAATGCTGCTGTATTTTGTTCACTGTTAATGGTTGGGAAGACTAATAACCTTGTAGGCAGAATGAAATTTTATGGAAAAAGGGATTTAAAGACCTATGTTTTAGGTAGGAATGTTGTGGTATATAATTTTTTAAGATGATGTTGGCGTTTCCGTTTCTAGGTATTGTGTGACCCTGGGGACGGAGGCTGCTTGAAGTCCTGAATAACCGAAGTTTTAATGTCCTGATCAATATAGGATATTCACGTACAAAATTCAGGAGATTGTATGGGCTAAGTTTTAAAAGTTCACTCCTTAAGAGAATCAAATATAGTTGAAAAAGTTGATAAGGACCGACCATGTTATTGTCACTTGCTATCTGCTTTCTTATTATAATATCTTTCTCACCCCTTACAAATCAGCATATTAACAATTTGACCCAATATCATTTTTCCCTCTTAAATTATAAAAAAGTATGTGAAATTTTAAATGACTAAAATGTTAATATACTTTAAGCATGATAATAGGACAGAAACATTATGAATAAAAGTACATTAATGTTATTATCAAACTGATTCCACAACCAACCAACCAATTCCCTGCCTAAACTTTATATGAAATCAACTAATTCCATAAATTTAGCTAACTCATGAAGCCCCCTCCACCCATGTTTGTTCCTCCTTGTGATGAAACTTGTCCCTGAGAAACCAGTTGTGACCGCCCAGGACCTTGAACATAGGCTTGACCCATTCCAGCACCAACCATTTGTTGCTGCTGAGGAAGTTGTTGATGCTGCAGTTGCTGTAATTGTGGAAGCTGTTGCTGGGGCTGTAGTTGTGAGAGTTGTTGCTGTTGAAGTTGAGGGAGTTGCTGCTGTTGCTGCATTTGCGGCAGCTGCTGTTGCAGCTGGGAAAGCTGTTGTTGTTGGACCTGAGGAAGCTGTTGCTGTTGTTGTTGTAGCTGAGGAAGTTGCTGCTGCTGCTGCTGTTGTTGTTGTAGCTGCTGCTGTTGCTGCATGTGAGAAAGTTGCTGTTGTTGTTGCAATTGTGGAAGATGCTGCTGTTGTGATTGCATCTGCTGGTGCTGTTGCTGTTGGATTTGTTGCTGCTGCTGACTGGATAATTGTGGCTTAAATACAACCATATCCTGCTTGCATTCAAGGCTTCAAGTAAGTATGCAATGTATAATCGATCCACAGAATCATAAGTCTCACAGAAGTCAACAACTAAATATGTTACCCCAGGAAAAAGCATCCCAATCAAGCGGCAGGCTTTGTCAGAAACAGATAGTAGCAACGTCTGTGATGGTAATTGAATTACTGCACACTGAAATCAAAACAATAAATTCATTGCCACATAAAATCCCTCCTGCAAAATATGAAATCAATGGTCCGCAGGTATAGTGTAGACTTAAAATTTACGGGGGTATGACCTGACTGTCATTACAAGTAATTCTTCGGATGACTGTCACAGGAATCAAATTGCAGATAACAGAAAAATTGTGAAATATACTGATACAGACCAACCACTTTGATAGGGAACAACAGAACAAATAGAAGAAAAGATAGTTCTATAGAAATGTATATTGATATGAAGCAACAGTTACAGTGTTTCAGTAAGGAAAATTACAATAACAGGAACAGTGAGTTCTATGGAAATTTACAGTAACAATAATGAAAAATGCAGAAAGAAGAAAAGGATAGTGTAGAGCAATTGGAGAGGCTCTACTCTCTCCCAAGTCCCAAGGACCAAGCAATATCCCAGATGATTCTCCTCATCCCATCCTTCCACACATAGGTGCAATAGCCTGACGTAGATCTCCTGTCCACTGATGAACTTGTCCAATCTGCATCAGTGTAGATTTCAATTGTCCTATTATACCCTTTTCTAAAAAATAATCCTCTTCCTGGAGTGTTCTTGAGGTATCTAAGCTATGAAGCACCGACACTTAATAAACTCTGACGTGTCATGTCTGACACTTCCCAACACTCCAACACGCGTTATAGAAACTAAAAAAATGGTTCAAAAATTGCATTGCGTTGCGTTTTTAATTCCAACTATTAGATTCGTTGAATTATGATTACCATTTTATTGAGTTTAATATAAATATTTGGGATATCTTATGTTTTTTTGCAAAATTTATGGGTATTATAAGTTTAACTTCATTTTTTTGTTAAATTATTGAATATTAAATATAATATACACTACATAAATTAAAAATATTATTTACTATCAAAATGTGTCCTAATGTGTCGAAATCTAACATTTTTTAGAATTAACGTGTCGGAGTGTCGTGTCGTGTCCCGTGTCAGTATCGGTGCTACATAGTATCTAAGCACCCTATAGATTGCACTTAAATGTTTCTCCTTAGGTGAGTGCATGAATTGATTAATCATACTCTCCGCAAAGGCAATGTCATGTCGCGTGTGGGATAAGTAAATTAGTTTGTCAACCAATCTCTGATATTGCTCTTTATCCACCTCGTTCCCATCTTCAATACCTAACTTGGTATTAGGTTCCACAGGTGTCTCGGCAGACTTACATCCTAACATTCTTGTCTCCAACAAAAGATCTAGAACATTTTTTTTTTTTGTGAGAGATGCCCGCTTTGCTCCTAGCAGATTCTATACCAAGGAAATATTTGAGAGTTCTAAGGTCCTTCAATTCGAACTAAGCTGCATGATACTTCTTCAAGGAGTTCAATTCCTCACTATCGTCACCTGTAAGAACTATATCATCCACGTACACAATAAGAATAGAAATTTTACCATCCTTAGAGTGTTTGTGCAAGAGAGTATGAACAGTCTGTGCTTGAATGAACCCTTTCCTTTGACAACTTGTGTGAATTTTTCAAACCATTCTGTAGGAGACTTTCAACCCATAGAGAAACTTTTTTAGTTTACACACTGATCCAACATTTTCAAACACATCAAATTCAAGAAGCTGATATGCTAAATGAAGTTTGAAAGGGTAGATAAGTCGTGCGCTCAACTGGTACAAACTTTGGAGTGGGCTCAGTCCACATGTAAGCTAGCATTGCTTTGATAGAGCATTTATAGGGAGATATATACCTGAGATCTATTTGGCAAAAAAGGATGAAATATCGAACAACCCAGAAAAAATGGAGGAAAAAAAAAAAAAGAGATTGAAGAAGAGACAGTAGAAAAAGAAACAAAAATCAGCAAACAACAAGACAAAATCGAAGTGGAAATGGTATTAGAAGAAGAAATTGATGAAACAGAAAAAGAAGGAGCAGAAATAATCGAAGAAGGAGAAAGAGATCAAAACATAAAAGAAGAGGCAGAGGACAACGTGCAGAAGAAGACGGAGTCTGTAATTAGCATAAGAGTCAGAATCTCTATTTCATTTTCGGCCAAGGTTATATTACCAGCATGTATCTCCAAAGTATTATTGAGTAATAGAGGTGTTTTTCTTGTTCATTTGCCGTTGAATATATGGGTTCCATCACTGCCCTTGTTCTTTCAATTTGTTTTACAAAGTCGTATCAGCGATCCTTCAGGATACTCTAAACTATATTAAGTTATAATCTTAATATTATACAATATCTTTTAGATATTCTATATATTTTCTAAATATTCTGACAAAATCACTCCCCATTATGCCTCGAGGATGGGATGAGAACAATCCTTGTATATCTTACCATTGCATATTTGCAAAGAGGTTATTTCTTCAAACCTGTATCTAAGAACAAATACTCTGAACTTAAGAGGGGAGATTTACAATAAAAGAAAAAAAAATTAAACATACCAACAACTTACCAGCTTCTTTTCCTGCAGCTGACCAAGAAATCCATGTGGGTTCATTGCCCGAAAAACTAGGAAATCTGCCTTTCCTACATATTGCCTAATGTCACAGTATTATAAAATTAGCATAGCTACAGAAAAAAGAAAGTTAAGACCAAATTAACACACCTAAAGACAACAATATATATATATATATATATATATATATATATAGGACAAAAGTTGAAATAATGACTTACTTGTTATTCATGTGGTCCTGAGATATAAGCCGAACTATTTGCATTACGGGGGGCCAGTTTGCGGCAAGTCTGAGATGAACAGAAGTATAGTAAATCTAGAAAATTAAAGGAATTTAAGAGAGAATATAAAGCATCGTATGATGATTTAGACAAATAAGGAAGTCAAAATTAGAAAAACCCAATACTGATTCAGCCATTACTGTGAAATTGGAGAAAGAAACACCTCTATAGTGAAATTTTACAGGTTAATCTCGAAGTTAATTCAAAAAGCGATTGATAAAACTGAAAATTTATTACTAAAATAATAATGAAGATGAATTTCAGTTCTGAATTTGTAATGTTTGAAAATATACTTTTAAAGTGCTGAAAGTGCATTAAATACAAGTGTCATTTGATTTGATAAAATAAATGAGGCCATACAATAAGTAACTTTAGGTTTAATAATTTGAATAAGGATAGGGGCACTACTGAAGCATTCAGTGACCTCTAATATAATATCACATTTTCACTTGAAGTAACAATCGGCACGCCTTTAACACCACTAAATCAGTTCCAGGATGAAAATAATTTTCATTTTCTGCACTGAATTAAGTTTTCGAACAGAAAAATAATTGCAAGAAATGACAAGCCATAGAATTATTATCACATCCATGCACAGGCAATAAAGAATGCTCAATTACACATAAGGCAAGGATTTCATTTTATGTCCAAATGCATGCCATGTATAAAAGTAGAGAGTACAAATAATAAATGCAAACTGAAAATTAAGTGATATCACATGTCGTCAAGAAACATTGACGAATTTTTTAAAAAACTGGTATAGCAAAAATGTCAACCACCAATGCATGGACACAAAAGATAGCATCTTTTTTCTGTAAATATAGCCTTTTATTGAGAAGCATCAAAAGGGCCGACCCAGTTCAAATACCCACTTCGTGAGTGTCTCGGGAAGGGAATACTCTAGGCAGTCTTTCCACTGCTTTTATTGAGAAGCATCAGTGCTGCAAAAAAGCCTCACTCTTAAAGGCCTTTCCACAAACATTTAGCATGGTTATGCCCAGGCTTATTTAAATAATAACTACCTCACAAAACCAGCAAAGAGAAAATACAATTTCCTGAACTTACGTCTCAGATGCAGAAGAACTCCTGTAACCCTGCCACAAAGAAATTATGCATCAGGAATACACATCAAAGAACTTTCCAGTTGCCATAAAATTACATCAATTGCCATTGTTAAGAATGAGACTGAAAAGGCCATATAGATATGACTGTAGGCTGGCCAAATGAAAAGAAAAACTGAAATAAATTAAAAAAAAAAAAAAAAAATTGATTTTTATCACACATTTGAGAACATACTTCGAGTTTGGTGATAAATACTGGCTGTCCTTGTCTTTGCCCAGATAAGCTTCCCTGCATGAATTTCAATTATTCAACACATAGATCTGACGCATAAGCATGCTAGACTAATTCAAAATATTTCCACCACTCTAGCAACTGCCAATTATTCTTTAACAATTTAGAATTATAAATATATAATTACAACCAATAGACAGCATAATATGAATTGTCAAAAATAATTGCACTTCAAAAATAATTTCCACCACTCTAGCAACTGCCAATTATTCTTTGGATTAGTTTATTTTGTGTTCAAAACAGCTTGTAATCAAAAGCTTACTGAGAGCTGTTGACAAAATAAGCAATTATTCTAACATATTAAATCAAAACCAAGCTGCTATCACTTCAAACTTATTTATTATTATGTGAACTGTTCTCTTATTTTTCTTATAATTTATTTTTCCTTTTCCAACTTTTTCATTCTCTCCTTGGTGCTCCAATTGTAAATTTCATATAGGTCTCATGGTGGTTTTTAAATAAAATTTGTCAAAAAATTCAAAAAAAAAAAAAAAAGTAATCATTGAAAAGATCTGCATTCATAGAACCACTTTTACATTTCTCTATATAGTGCAAACCCCAATGTACATGGCTCCCCAAAGGCCAAACCCCGGTGCACAGTTGTACACTATGTAGCACCGACACTGACACGGGACACGTGACACGATACGACACGACACTCCGACACGTTAATTCTAAAAAATGTTAGATTTCGACACGTTAGGACACGTTTTGATATTAAATAATATTTTTAATTTATGTGGTGTATATTGTATTTAATATTCAATAATTTAATAAAAAAAATGAATCTAAACTTATAATATTCATGAATTTTGCAAAAAAATAATAATAAGATATCTCAAATATTTATATTAAACTCAATAAAATAGTAATCGTAATCCAACGAATTTAATAGTTAGAACTAAAAACTCAACACAATGTAACCTTTAAACCTTTTTTTTTTGAATTTCTATAATGTGTGTTGGAGTGTCGGGGAGTGTCGGAGTGTCCGAGAGTGTCGGGAAGTGTCGGACACGACACGTCACGGTTCTTGAAGTGTCGGTGCTTCATAGGATAAGACTTTTGGATAAGAAAGTTATAACAAAATACAAAATAAATAATACAAAATGATAAAGGAAAGAAATAAATGAAATTTTGATAAATAGGAATTAATATGTTTTGTTTTGACAGTAAATAAACTCTGACACTAAATAATGAATATTGCACTCAAAAAAAATGAGGGGAAAGTGTAAAAACAGCAAGAATCGAGATATACTAGATATTAATGACATATAAGCTTAAGTTCTCAACATCCAATATACTCGGACAATTTATGTGTAAAGGTAAGATTCAAGCAAATGATCAGATGCCAAAATGTTGCCGTACAGGACCATAACAGAAAAACCAATGCACTGAAAGATAGAAATTGCAATCTGTGAAATGAGTCCAACTTTTTCCAAATTGAATGACCATCAAATAAAATCTAAAATAGAGGAAAGAGTAAGTAGTAGTAGTGATGCTTTTCCCACCATGTTACATCAACATTCAAATCTAAGCTTTATGTAGGTTAAGAAGGAAATTGACACACCTCCCAGACCTTCACATATTTAGATTGTGGAGCTTGCAAACCTCCCGTTGTCTGTTGTGGCAAAGGCATATTAGATGCCGCACTGTTCACAAGTGGTTGCATGCCTGATTGTACTTGTTGAGACATTCCCGGAGTAGGAATCATTGTGCCAGTTCCAGAAGAGACGACAGATGGACCAAGGCCACTCATTACATTTTGGTTCATGTTAACCCCATTTTGCACAATTTGGGCTCCTGAAAGGTTTCCTTGGCTCATAACGGGTACCTGTTGTCCCGTACTAACAGCCCCTTGAAGATTACCCAATGGTTGTGAAATCCCTATGTTTGAACTCGCAGACAAATTAGAAGTGGATGAAGTTAATGAACCAAGACCTGAGTTTTGTCCAACCTGTGCAGGAACAGTAAGAGGTCCAGAACTAGTTATTGATGTTATTCCTGACTGTCCAGATGAAAATACACTTTGAGCTGCAGGTACAGAAGATGCCATCCCACTAGAAATCATGTTTGACATGTGCATGGCAACAGGAGTCTGACCCATCGACTGAAGTCCCATAGAGGTTCCACCACTTAAAGCAGCAGAGTTCATCACCTGCCTTGAATGAGAGAGAGTGTTCAAAATGTTCACATTTGCTTGAGCGGGATTCACTGGACGTGAGGGCTGCAACATGGACACTATAGGCTTTGTATCCTGTGCATTTTCATTACTTGTCATAATATCTTGAGAAGCAGAAGGAGAAGATGTCTGCAAACTTGAAACTCCTTGACCATTACTAGTAGCACGTGGAACTGACGAATTATGGGGAAAAGTAGGCCCAGCTACCATGGAAGTAATGGGAACTGGCTCCTGAAGAATTATCGTATAAATTCAGGATCATTTGAAAATTTGAATCATAAAAACTAAAATTAATTCTGTAGTCTTATAGCTTAGGTTTACCACTTTTACAGTAGCAGGAGCCACATTCCCAGCAGGAATTGGTTGCCGATTTGCAATAGATCCATTGACTAAAAATCCAAAGAAAAATATGTTAACTATAATAATTCTTTAACCAGAATGTAAAAAGAATAAATAAGCCACTTACACTAAAGCAACTACCTGATCATGAATTTTCTAACTAACCTTTCAAGTAAAACAAACAAGACAACACTATCCATATTGACAGAAGAATGAATCCTATTCTTTTTCTTTTTAGATGTATAACAATGTAAGGAGTCTTTCCAGATCAATTACTTCAACAAAATTCACTGACGTAACATATATGCTACCGTGAAATGAATTACAAGAACAGGAGAAATGCATGACAGCACATAAATTCTCTACAACATAAGATTAACCCGCATATTACTCACCTTTGTGGATGAAGAAAATATTACAATGTTAAGGTTTTGCAGCTAGATCTTTAATTTCAGTAACTAGAATACATACTAACCAACCCTCCAACTATGGTAAAAGTCCGATGAAAGGAACATCTCTAATATTAACTATCAGAATAACAAGAAGTTACAATTTACTGTTTCAAAAATGGTAAATGAAACAAATCAACAGGAAGAAAAGAAAGAGACAACCATAGACACGAGGTTAGGATATCCTGAAAGGACTAAGACATAAGATAACACTGGATTAAAACCATCAAACTAGCAAGGTTCTCCATAAATTTAATGTATTTGTTGAGATATATAGTCCCACATTGGTTGTAAGAGCAACTAATGTGGGGTTTATAAGGCCTTGAGCACTCCCACCCTTTGAGCTAGCTTTTGGGTTGGTGTATCCCAAGGTTCTTTACATGGTATCAGAGCCTTGTGTCTCGGGTTCAAACCTCGCCGTCCCCCACTTTCTCTTGTGGAATTCATTTCTTCGCACATGTAGGTGGGCCTGTGCATTGTCCACTCTTCAAGCCCAATGGGCTCTCGTGTAAGGGGGCGTGTTGAGATATATAGTCCCACATTGGTTGTATGAGCAACTAATGTGGGGTTTATAAGGCCTTGGGCACTCCCACCCTTTGAGCTAGCTTTTGAGGTGGTGTATCCCAAGGTTCTTTACAGTATTAAAGAAGGTCCAATTATGTAGATTCTTATAGTTTCATTAAATTTTAAAATAGGTCTTTATAGTTTAAAAGTTTATAAAATAAAATCCCTAAACTTCTAAGTATTTTTAAATGAGTCCTTACTCGCTAACAGTCATTAAGACTTCATTAACTTTTGATAAACTATAGCGATTTATCAGAAAACTTAGATCAAATATGAGGATCTATGTGACAGATAGCACAATTAAATAAGTCCCTATACTTCACATAAGTTTGCAAATAGGTCCATATAGTTTAGCAAAGCTACCAGCCTTTAACAAGGAGGGAACTATTTAAATTTATTTAGAAGTATACGGACTTTGTTTAAACTTTTAAACTATAATATTTATTTGAAAATTCAGCAAAATAATGATGACCTACATAATAATTTAACCAAGATAACAAATCGACAGGAACAAAAGAAGAGAGAGACAACCATATACAGGAGGATAGGGTACACAAAATAGACTTCAGCCATATCATTATACATGAAAAAAATCCATCAAACTAGCAAAGCTGTCCAAGTTAAATGTACATTCATTAAAAAGACTCTGCTAGTACCAAGAACATGTACACAACACTATCTAGCAGCAAGAGAAATAACTATTCCTGAAGTCCTAGACATTGCAATTCAAACTTGTCACGACAAGCGGGAAACCCCACTGCATAAACGTGTCACCTTCAAAACAATGCTTATGACTACAAGAAGCTGCAAGAAGTCAAGAAGTAATGGAAACCATATACATAACTTAATAAATGTTATCCTTAGTCCTCAGGAATGAATTTTCTGAAGAAAACTTCAGACACATGCACTAGGAAGTTGCTCTGTAAAATTATGGACATGTGCAAACTATTTTATTGCGGTGCATGAATATAATTGAATATTTGTCTTTGAGATGAAAAAATGCATAAAGACCTGATGGCATAGTAGTTGGGGGCGCCCCTGTAACTGGTGCGACAGAAACCGCATCTACTTTAACAGGACTTTGATTTGAAGGCAAGCTTGTGATCCCAGAACGACTCAAAGCACTACGGGCTTCCCTGAAACTTTCCGATATTAAAACAAGGAAATGAGTGGTTTTAACATCAACTGGTGGATCAGCTGCTCTATTATTTCGTTTTCCCTACAATGCAAAAAGGATATGATCAATATCACGAAAAATACTCAATAGCAGTAAAAAAAATAGTTTCTCTTGAATTATCTATAATATATCTCAATATAGTATTTTTTAATATATTAGAATATCTTATGTGACCTGTAGAATATATTGTGGAATCAATTCATCATCTAATTGAGGGGGCAATCTTAGGACTTATTTCCTATTCACTTATGTAAACTGATTTATTTCCTAATTTAATTCAGTGCTAAGTGCCACTTCAATCCAAAACCTTACGGCATTAGGTGAGACTTAATTAATTATTTTGTATCTTCTGTATCTCTCTAACACACACCCTTACGCAGCAGCCCTTTGGGCTTGAAACATGGATATGACACAAGCCCATTTTTTGGTTTATCTTGTGCTTTTCTTAATTCCACCTGAAAATGAGGCGGTGAGGATCGAATTCATGACCTCCTGGTAACTCCATTTCTGATCCCAAGATAAGCGCCACTTCAACCCAAAACCTTAAGGCATTGGATAAGACTTAATTAATTATTTTGTATCTCTCTAACATTCGGGTTAGTAGTAATTTTGTATTCGTTAGATATATAATATAAAAACCATTCTTGTATCTTTATCTAAAAGCTTAAGCTTTTGGAATAGTTAGGTGATGACACGGTATCAAAGTCTCTATGACCAAGTGATTTAAAATTCAATCCTTGCCACCCCATTCTTCTAATAAAAGTTGACTTTCAGAACAAGGTAGGTGGGCCTATGTATTATCCACATTTCAAGCCAAAAAGGCTCTTGCATGAATGGGCTTCTTCTCTCTTATTAATTTTTTTTCCATCAATCTTTTCATGCTTTTTATTTATGTTCATTGACTGCCGACCCCAACTAGTTTGGGATAAAGGTGATGTTGATGTTAATCAAACAAACTAATTGCTAAATCAGACAGCATGCTCATAACAGGCTTCGTATGTGATCCTATAAAAATAAACAGGTAAAGACATTAACATTTTAATAGAAGTGTAATATGTCATCCTTACCGCATTGTATATGGCTTTAATTTTGGGAAGTTGTTTTGGACAGATGACAGAGAGAGAAATAGAAAACTGCATGCAGAAGATGAAATTCCATTAATCATATGCAAAAAAAGATTTAGAAACTAAGTTCACGGCAAACAAAACAAATTGTGCCATTAAAAGATAAATAAAACAAAGAGTACCTGAGGAAATGCTTTAGCAACAGCTTCAGCATCATATAAACGATTCCCTGGGTCTGAGTCAATTGTTTCACTCTGCTCTAGGTTCTGCAGTCGTGGAATATAAACTGGTGTCTGTAAAGGATATGGATTACTTGCTGCGACAAGGATACAGTGCTTGCTCATATCCACATTCTGTTGATTCAGGCCTCCACTTTGAGAATTTGGGAACATCTAAGCATTTCAACATTGGGATGTGAGGATCAAAATCCACCATAGAGCCAAAGAGATACCCGTAAAATTTTGAACTATGAAGGATGTATAACCCTGAAATTGCTAGACTTAATGCTTAAAAAAATGCATTCAAGATATCAAAAGATGTCATCCAAAGCAAATAGACTATCCGTAATTGGAAAAGTGTTCATGCATCGCAAAGCTTGTGCGCAAGAAATCAAGAAACACAGAGAATAAAAAGAGTAGAATCAGCAGAACCAATCTCAACTCGCACATACAGGCTAGGTCACCTCTGCCAAAACTGCCGGACCGAGCTTCAGTACAACAGCCAATGGGAGAATAGGAGATAAGGGGCAAGGCAAGATGGGTGCTACAGACAGGAGTATCATGAATGAGAAGGAGAAAGAAGAAAGGGCGTCATGGAATTACGATACTTGGGTTGCTTTCTTGACCTAATGGGTCAAGCCAAAAGATGGAGTATTATCACACAAATAGGTAAGCCAATGGGTCAGCTTCAGGGGGCTCACCCATCCTATTCCAATGCCAGATCTTGTTGGGCCATTCCGAAGTGTTTCCTGCCCATCCATTACTTAGACGAGCACATAAGGAGAGAGAGTAGGGCTTTGAATCAAGCAGCACCGAAGTCCAACACCAGCAGCACATACCCACCGAGAAACAACAGAGCTCAACTGCTTCCATACCGAGAGTACAACAGGAAGACCAGAAGAAGACGATGCCCCACTGTTCAGAAAAAAGAAACAAAAAACCGTGTGCATTTCCATTTTGGCAGAAGAGGAAAAAGAGGATGAGGACAGCGAGAATGTGCAGAATAAGGGGGAAAAGTGATGGGTGAGATAAACAGCCGGAATTCTCATGCTGGGGAAGTTCTCAAATTGCACCTTTAGGACAATGTAACATTTCAAGGGGGTTGCATTGATAGGACCCAGGACAAAGTAGTTACAGAATTAGTTAGGTGGTTAGAGTTGTAAGAGCAGGGACTTATAAATATGTAGAAGAAAGGCTCATTGAAATTTGTTAGTTAGGAAAAACGGAGAAGTGGCTCAGTTGTAAGGAGGAAACCCTTGGAGGAAAATTTTCTCTTTTGTTCTTTACTTCTATTTCAATTCTTCATTCATTTCTTTTCTCTGTTTCACTCTTCTCTATCTCTGAAAACTGAGAACCCATTTCTAGGCTCATTACAGATTTCTACTATAAATAGGAAATAAGACTGCTAATTTGATCTCCTAATTATGGGATTTAATCCCATCTAAACAAGGAAATATTCTGTACAGTGGGGTTCTGACATACACGTCCAGTAAATAAAACACATAAAATTTCCAAGTACTACAACCATCGCTGTGATCCAAACCTTGTCCTATATTCCCCAAATGTTAACCCATATTTCATCTGTTAAATAAGAATATTTCGATCAAAATAAATAAATCCAAGACACAGTAAGAAAGCAAAACATTCACACACACATATATATATATATATATATAGAGAGAGAGAGAGAGACAGAGAGAGAGATAATAAAGGTGTAAAAGTAAAAACAAAGGAAGAATCAGGATCAAACATATATCAAATGAAAATTGAAAGAATACAAGCAAACGAGAAACTAAATGAATACATCATACATACCATCAGAGCTTCAGCAAGCCCTTCAACAATTGCTGCATCATTAAAACCACCACCGGTAAAGGGTATAGATGATAGCCACAGGAAGAAAACATCTGGGTCTCTTGTCCAGCCAGTCCGTTGCACGAGGCAACCTGCATCCAATGATGCTCCACAAAGTAAATATACTTGGTAGATTAGTCAATTTCATATAAATTTGCCAGTGTAAAAGAAGCTACACAGAATTCAAGCATCATAAAATATCTACCAAAAAAAAAAAAATTCTCAATAAATGGTGAGTGGTTAGACTTCGTCCATTTTCTAATTAACTTTCAATGAAGAGAAAAAAACAGACACACACACACACATAAATCGTTGATATTTTATATTTAGAAACTAATTGTCTTTCGATGTATTTCCCTTTTTTTCTCAACAAGAGTTTATTTGAAATGTGGCATATTACAGCTGAAACAACATCAGTTCTAAAATCTTGCAAAAATTTCTGGACGACTAGATTTTAAATAGTTAAAGAAGTAACACAATCATTGATGTGTCTTCACCTAAAAACTTGAACTTTTCGGATAGTTGGTTCATGACAAGATAAAGAACATAAACGGTTAGATATAAAATCGATCCAGTTCTTTCACCCAACAGCTAAAGCTTTTTGGATAGTAGGTTAATCATATGGTATTAAAGCATCTATGACCATGTGGCCTAGAGTTCAATCCTTGTTGTCTCTATTCTTCTAAATAAAAGTTAAATTTCAAAACAAAGTAGAGTATGTTGTGTATTGTCCATACTCCAAGCCCAAAGGGCTGTTGCGAGGGGGCATGTTAGATATAAATTCATTCATTGTTTTTTACTCAACAACTTAACCTTTTACAAAAAAATTCAACCTTCTATTAGAAAAATGAGGGTTTGGTCATAGAAGTTTTAATACCATGTCATGAACCAACTATTCTATTCCAAGAGCTTAAGCTGTCAGATAAAGACATGTAAATTGTTTTATATTGTATCTATAAACATAAACTGACATTATAAAAAGAAAATTAGCAAAACTGTACCAGAATAACATCCATGAGTATTATAGGTGACTAGGGCAAACTCAACATTGGAAGCACCAGGCTTCTGCAAAAAAAAAAATAATAATAATAATAAGGAAAAATTAAAGTTAATAGTTGAACCACAAAACCATCATCAGGCAAGACATAAAATAAAGAATATCACCACATCTACTGGTATGATTTCAAAAATTCACATCTGACCTCGCTATTCAATGAGCTAACAAAAACTTTCTCTTTTAGTAAATAACATTAATAAATCAGAGAGGAAAGTGCCATGAGGCCAAAGACATGCATAATAACAGTATAGAGGTCATCACATTCACAGTGAAAGAAACAAATGTGCTCGCTGGTTAGCAGCCCTATCATCTCATTCAGGCCGGTCAAGACAAATCCTGCAGAACCACCCCCTGAACTGCATGAACTATTAGTCAAAGATATCTTTCTATTTCAATCTAGCAATGTGTTTAGAAATGTTTAGTTAATTTTCGTTTTCTTTGGGCGTTTGCCCACCAATGTAAAATAAAATAAAACTATATCATTAAAAGCATAGTTATCAGTATCGTAATACACGATACGATTCATATGATACAATACGATTCACAAGCACAGCAACACGTATTGTGGGGTGTATCAAAAAGTGATTTGTATCGGACAATACGATACTGTATCGTACGATACGTATCATATATTATCGATATGAAAAATAAATTAAAATTTTTAATTTTTAATATAAAATAAAGAAATAAATTTTTTATTTTTTATTTATGATTTAAAATAAAAGAAATCTAAAAAATTATTATTAATAAGAAAAAGAAAATAAAGATTTGATTTGTGATTTAAACTCAAAAATTAATCTTAACAATCTGCATTAATAAAGGAAATAATTTAAGTAAATATTTTAATATCTATTTTTAAATTATTTTTTATTATGTTTCTATGTTGTATGATTCGATACGATTCACGATACACAATACAAAAACCGGCCAAATGATACACGATACGTATTGCGATCCAACAACCTTGATTAAGAGAGAGAATAAATTTGACAAGGGAAAATAAATGAAAATCGAGTGTAAAGTTTAGAAAATCTATTAAAGGCAAGGCAGAACCAAAAAGTAGGACATATGGAAGTCTAAGAATATAAGTTATGTGAATAAAGTTCATCTTTAGCAAGCGGAGCAAAATCATTGGAGGTAATCCAATTGCTCTTATGAAGCCCAACGTAAGACATACTGGAATATCCATCCACAAACTTGCTTCCCCACAGGACATTCCCCAAAGAAGACAAAAGAATAACCCTACAGTCCCACATAGCAAATTAGAAAATACCATAACCTAAGAAGCAAAGAATATGGGAAGAGACAAAAACAGTTTGATGTTTTCTATCATCTTCTGTTGCAAGCATACATACAAAAACAGCAGTCTGAAACCAAAAGGAAAAACAAATGGATCTTTTTCTAATCAACATAATAAAAACAAAGTTTAACTCTCCAAATGATTTTCCAAGGAAAACCTGGTCTTCATGAATCATGCATATGCCCATGGAAGCAAAAACCATCAAACTTTCCATTCTTATTCAGTCATATTAGATACCTCTAATCATAAAAAGTACAGCAAAACGGACATTAGATACCTCTATTTACGACATGTTCATCCAGAGTTGTAAATTATTACTTCTATTACTCACCTCAATCTCACCCTCGCTAGTCGGGGTTTAATGGGAAATGGTTCCACTCACCTCAAATCTAACGTGATTAACGAAAAACTTTCAGCCCAATTTTATTTTTCTTTTTTTTGGATAAAAGTTGAAACTCATTAAGACAAGGAGAAAATGTTGCAAAGCAAAGCAAGGATAAGGAATCCTCCTTAACAAAAGAACAAGACAGAAAACAACAAACTAAAAATGAGAAAATCAATGAAGCAAAAGCTTTAAGTCAACCCAAAATAAATTGATATCTATAACCACAATCATGAGAAAGCCTCAAGCACAAAGTAGGTACACCTTTGACAGCCCCAAACACTCTTCACAAAGAATGCCACACCACAGCAAAGCAGTGTAACTTCAACAGTGTCACATTAGAATCTTGAAAGTTTAAAAATCTAATCAATACGACAAAGCAGTGTGCATATCTTCAACCTATGTAAGTAATTTGATATAACGTAAGCCAACAATGACTTCAACCTAGAGTAAATTTAAGACTTTAAACAAAATGCACAAATCCACCGACCCTAATTAGTTTGGGACAAAGGTGTTGTTGATGTTGTTGAAACAAAATGCCAAACAAAAAATAAGACATGCACATCTCATATGCATCGCCAACTAATAATATTTCAGGGCTACTGATTTTATGGAATTTTTGCATTAAGCAAAAAATAACAATAATAGCTTTATCAAAAAAGATGTTTTGAGAATGTTCATTGGAGGATAATATATATAATAGTATTTTGTCACATGCAGAGAAACGTTAGGCTTACAGCATAGCTATTTCTGTTGGCAGGCCATTGTGAAAAACAATAATTTTCTCTTAAGTCCATGAAAATAATAAAATCATATTCAACAAATATGATATAAGACAACTAAATCCGGAATATGAAGTGAGTCAAGTGACACATTAAATACTAATATTTTCTTCATTTTTGGCAAAGATTGTGAAATTATCATCAAAGCAAAATGTTTACCTGCCCAGTTGAGTCATTTCCACCAAAACACCTGTACAAATTGAAATACCACAATAGGTTAAAACAGGTGCATCATATCATCTATGATGATATATAATCTTTAAAATAACTTGACAAATTTGATAACAGGAGAAACCTGAAACTTGCATATAAACAAAAAATGAAAGCTTTGAACATTTAGGAATAAAGGCCGATGCGTGACTTCTGTTGAAAACCAAAGTCTTAAGCTGGTGAGGAACAAGACTAGCTATGTTAAGGTAAGACTTCTATTGAATCCCAACTCCCAAAATATTATGCTCACAAGTACAGGACTAATAAATGTGTTTAATTTGGTTCTCGATCAAACAATGTTAACCATTTGTTTTTGCATTGCCCAGCAGCAATTTTCATTCAGAAAAAGGTTATTTGGAATTTTTGGTGAATTTGGCATCCTCTGAATTGAAGCCATTTCTTTTGGGTTTCAGCAGAAGTGAAAAGAGGAAGGTTTTATTTCCACATGCTACCTATGCTGCCCATTGGTGTATTTGACTGGAAAGGAATGTTTTGATATTTAAGGATTCTAATTCTTCCCCGTCTTTTAGATTTCTTGTGGGATAGGATTGGCTTCAAGACCTTCCTTTGGTATTCTGCCTACAGTCTCTAAGAGAATTAGAGAAGGGATCGGAGAGCCTTATTAATCATTGAATTTTTTGGTAGAGAGAAATTTTATTACAGAAATAAGAAGAAAAATACAAATCAGGTGAGGATAAGAAATCCTCCACACAAAATAAATAAATAAATAAATAAAAAACTTAAAAATGTAACAAGGATGACCAATCTCTCTGCATCTTAGCATGAGCAACCTCCTTGGAACAACCATGAGCTGAACACCAAAGAGGCAAACAGAATCCTATCCGATAACCAGTTCAAGGGCAGAGTCAACCCAAAAATGCGAGCATTCTTCCCCAACTAAATACACCAAATGACTGCATAACAGCATGCTTCTTTGTACTGTAATTTCTTTTTGTGCATTTGTTTAGGAGGGTATCTTTTTCCTCAATCACTTTTTAATATATTCTTCTATCTAATAAATTTTTGATTACTATCGATGAAAAGAAAGTATGTTATCCGTTGCCTATGGTTCGAGTCTTCGAGTGGACTGTTTATGAGTGTGATACATCCTTTTGCTTGGTTATTTCATAATATTTTTATTTATGTGCATCTCTAAATATTATAATCTCTCATTTGTCCCATGTAAGTATAAATTTTTAACATGCTTGACAATGTTTTGCTTGATATTATGACTAGGAATCAATAGTTGCTCTTGCTTTTCTTTTGTTTATTTATTTGAGTACAGTAAACTGGTAAGGACTGCCACTGAGGATTGGTTCAACTGGTAGGATCAATTAGCATCAACAAAAATGTATTGGGTTCAATCCCTAATGGTGATCTTTCATTGGTAGATCATCTATAAGTGCTGTAAGCACTCGCTAAGGCTTGTGGCATGCTCTAACCTTGGAATTGAGCAACCTCCCCTACCCCTAAACTTTAATAATACTGCACCCTAATCCTGTGCTAGAAGGAGCAACACACAAACCCATTTAACCCACAGAAAGACATCAGCAAAAGAGCCCGCCTTCTCAATAATGACAAGCTAAAAAAAGTATCAAAGCTATATAGCCAAATGTGCAAACGGCCAAACATTTAAGACGACAAAACTTAAGTCTAGTAGTAAAAGTAAATGTCTACAAACTAACAGTTTTTCTCCAATAAATTCATTGCCCAAAAAAACAGAGAACAAAAACAAAAACAAAAAAAGCAAAGCAAAAACAAAAACAACCGTACCCTCAATATCACCACCAACAACAACAACAACATAGTCGGAGCCACTACTAAAATGTTTCTACATTTCTACTAACCCAATAAGAAGCAAACTTTTCAAATTACTATTTCAAACAAAGGATTAATCTTTCATCCAAGTTCATCACCACCAACAGCTATGGAGTAGGTAAGCATCAAATGTGTCAACGGCTCCCCCCAATTGAATTTAATATATATATACACCAGCGTTACCATCACGTGATAGTCCAAAAGCCAAAGCCTAAGCCACTTGTTTCACCTCACCAAGCGAGACTCCAGTTCCAACTCCACAATTACAACAAACTTAACCCATAAACCCACCCCAACTACCCATAACCTAACAAAACAATAACAACACCACCTTCAATAACCCCAAATCTCAAACCGGGGTTTCGCCAAGAATAAAACTTTTTTTTTCCTCTTCGAAACCAATAATAATCAACCAAAACAAACCACAAATTGGGTACATCACCTAAACCGAAGCCATAAATCCCAAAAAAAATAATCAAAAAAAAATCCCTAATTTTGATTGAAATGAAGAAAAGGGGGTTATATAGATTAATATATACAAGAGAGGAGAAAGCAACCTGATGATCTTATCGAGGTAATCCATGAGAAGAGTGTCCCAATGAGGACCCATAGCAGCAGTGCTTTCAACGACAACGATGAGGTGTTTCTCTGCCATGACGCGAAACACACGAGAGAGTGCAGAATTTCTAGGTTTGGGGAATAATAAAGTGTCCGTTATTATATGAAGTAGCGTTGGTTTTGGTTTTGGTTTTGGTTTTGATGGAAAAAACGAGAAATTGGAAAGTGAAAGGGTGCATTAAAAGGATCGCCATAAGAGTAGCAAAACAAATAACACGAACCTCATTTTCCGTGCCACTTTTTTGTACAATGAACGGTGAAGATGGTCGCTACTGAGTGTAGTGGCGACCAAAACAAAAACAAAAACCAAAACGTTGTTGGCAACTTTTCTGATTTGGTTTGGGAATTATAAGAATAGTCAACCGGTGGCGTCTGCTTGGGACTGTTGTCAAGAAATTGGTAACATTATTAAGTTTTCTACCAATGGAAGGTAACTGAATGTGATGTGGTTCTTGTTATTCTCCGCGTACGGGTCTCATGATATGACGAGAGATAAATACACCTATTCGTTTTCTCTGGCCAATAAGATAAATACACCTGCAATGAATCTTCAAAAAAAAGACTCAAAATTAAAAATTTATATGTATATGGAAAGAAATATTTATCCTAAGATATAGATAAATATCTTCGGACATAATTTAAGTGAAAAAAAGACATAATTTATTGTTTTTTATTTAAATTTTAAATAAATAAAAAACACTCACTTACTTTGCAATAAATTTTATTATTTGTGTCTTTCTCTCAATCAAAATTGCATAACTCTAATCATTTAAAAGTATAAACACTAAACCATGTATATGGGATAGGATCATTTGATACTGATGTCAAATTTTGAATTGTGACAATAAATTCTAACATTTGATTTCCGTCAATCAATGGTTATCATTTATTGAGAATTAATATTAATTAATAAATTTGATTTCCAATAAATTATAATCAATTATTGGCGAAAATCAACGGATCGTGTTTGGTGTCAGATTTTAAAATTTGATATCGGTGTTAAAGGATCATGCCCTATATGAGATTTTAATGTTTCTACATTGAATATGGATAAAGTATCCACATTCACTTCCAAAATGTCGTCGTTTTAGGTTGAAAGATTAAAAAATTATTAAAAAAAACTATTATAATCCTGAAATAAGTTATAATTACAAAAATACATTATTTCTGTTCCAAAAAGAAGTCATTTTGGGTTTAAAGTAGATGACTTATCTATATTCACCGTAGAAAAAATAAACCTTATATATATGGGGAGAGCTTTTTTGACTTAAAAATGTTACTCTCAATCTCAACCTTTAATTTTCGCCTATTTAGCCGTTATAGTTTATTTGAAATTAATAATTTATTTATTTATATAATACAATAAACTATAACAATTAGATGAACATAAATAAAAATGAAATTTTATTTACAATCTCTTTTATCCTATAATTACTTTTATTTTTATGGTTGTTGGATAAAAAATTAAATTATTAGTTACAAAGTAACATTAAATGAAAATCATTAATTTGATTTCGATACAATAATTATAAAATTGTTGTAAGAGATGATAAGATGAAAGAGGTTGTAAATATAACTTAGGGTAAAGTGTGTGTCATTTTAAATGATGTAAAGTTGTGTCATTTAAGAGAGAGAAAGAGATTGATAAAATAGGAGAGAGAGTTGACAAAAAAAATAAAGGTGTGGGTCCCACTTCTTTGTGAGAGTGAAAGGATATAAGTTGTGTCATTTAAAATGATAAATATTTTTCCCAATAACTTATATATATATATATATGGGAAAAATGTTTCTGAAATTAATGCAGATAAGTTGTTTGCATTTATTCCCAAAACGACGTCGTTTTGCTATTTAAATCTTAAAAAATTAGTATATTACCCATGCGATGCACGGGGAAAAAAGATCAAAAATTTTGTCGTCCGTCGTGGTTGGTTAATCGCACTACAAACTTTATATTTACAAAAAATTGTGTTGTTATTTTGTTCTATATTTTAGGTGAAAAAATTACAGCATTGATATAGAGCTTTGCAAATATCAACCACAAATAAAAATCTGTTATTTTAGAGAGATAAATAATTTTGCATACAACTACATCATAAGACACCATAATACGTTATAATACACCATGTTAACATGAGAAAGAGATATAAAAAATGCGTACAAATCATTGCTAACTATAACATTAATCAGCAAAATCAAGGTAACAATAACACCAAGCAAATATGGATTTAAAATATAAGTTTTTACCTATAATATGAAAACGCTATTCATTCAGTGTCATTTCGTAGCAATCATTGGAGGGGTGAGTTCAACACTTACTAAATATGTTATTTCTTATGTGATTTTCGTTCCTTGTAACTACAATATAGAAGGAAAAAAACTCATTAAATAAGTAACACTAATATGTTAACACACAAAAATCATAGTATCAGCAAAAAAAAGATTGGATTAAATTTTTTTAATGACAAAAAAAATGTTGTTTGAACGGGATTTGATGAAACTTAATCAAATAAGCATGTATAGGTCATATTTTTTGCTTACATTGCAACAAATGCATATGAACAGAATCAAAGCAACTACACTAATCTTTGAGATGGATTTTCATTTATTGCAATCACATTTAAAAAATAATAATAAATTATTATTATTTGCATGGATTTGTGTCGTTAGTATTTGAAATTTTATAAATTTGTATTTACAAAAATTAAAATCAGATTTAGGAATTTAATCATGAAAGAAGAAGGATGAAATTTTAATTTAATTATAAAAATGTGTTTGTGGGTCGGCCCTCCGGGCCGAGTCCAGTTTGTCACCTCTAACTATCAGTATGTAATAGGTTTTTATATTTATCCATAAAAAAAGATTTTTATAGTCGCGTCTAGGTTTATATATTTTATCTCGGAGATGAGCTTTCATTTACTACAATTAGATTTATAAAATAATAATAAATAATTATTTTTGCAAGGATTTATATTGTTAGTATTTGGAATTTCATAAATTTATATTTACAAAAATTGAAATCAGATTTAAAATTTTAATTATAAAAGAAGAAGGATAAAATTTCAGTTGAATTATAAAAATATATTAGCCGGCCGGCCCTCCGGGCCGAGCCCAGTTTTTCATCTCTAACTGTCAGCATTTTATACTTGCAATTTTTTTTGCAAGGATTAGTGTCGTTAGTCTTTGGGATTTCACAAATTTGTACTTACAAAAATTGAAATCAGATTTAGTAATTTAATTATAAAATAAGAAAAATAAAATTTCAATTGAATTATAAAAATATATTGGCGGGCCGAGCCCAGTTTTCCACCTCTAACCGTCAGCAATTTATATAAATAATTATTTTTTGCAAATATTTGTGTTAATTACACTATTGCAATACAAAGTGGAAGTTTAATTTCTTTCTTATGTACTTAATTAAAATTTTAATTTTTATAGTTCTTAAATTTTAATAATTTGTTATCCCATCATTATATTTATTTTTATGGTGGTTGGGTAAAAATTAAATTATTAGTTACAAAGTAACATTAAATGAAAATCATTAATTTGATTTCGATACAATAATTATAAAATTGTTGTAAGAGATTATAAGATGAAAGAGGTTTTAAATATAACTTATATATATATATGGGAAAATATTTATGCAGTTAATGTAGATGAGTTATCTACATTTATTCTCAAAACGAAGTTGTTTTGGTATTGAAATCTTAAAAAATTATAAATATAAAAATTATTATAACCTTAAAATAAATTAAAATTACAAAAATACCATGATTTTCACCCAAAACGACGTCGTATTGAGCTTACCGCAGATAAATTATCTGCAGAAAAAATGAACCATACAAGACTTTATTTTTCACGCAACATGACTCAATTTTTTTCCTACAAAGAAAAGACAAGTTAAATAATAATAAAAAATTGTTACAAATAATAATAAATTTGAAGAGGCACAATATGTCATTATCCAATGATTTTATCTTGTCTTGTAGTAATTACATGACACTAATTTTGCATGCAACATAATTCATATTTATCTCACTACCATCACATCACGGAATATCAATTTGATGTTATATAATTTGGCATGCCTGTGCTATAATTACGTCAATACATATCTTATTTTCTGTATGATTTATGCTTCCCATTTTTCTATAATATAGTTATAATTATTTAATTCATAAGATAAATAAGAAGACGTAAATAATGTTTTTTTATATTACGTGTATTAAAGATAATTAAGAAAGAATGTCACGGAGCATTATGCCTGTATGTTCTCAACGTTATGAATACATTTTGAATAAATTTAAAGGTATCCTCCGGCCTTAACCGAAAACTAATCTCCATCGAGTACTGTTGAATCCTTTCAGGATGGCTCTCCCAAATCCTTTTTTTCATTCTCATGGCTCGAACTCGAGACCTCTGGTTAAGGGGCTAAGGCTCCTTATATACCACCTGTGTCAAAGGTGGTTAAGGGACTCAGGCTCCTCACCATATTTGCCAAAGGAGTTTGGTCATTGTTATGAATACTAATCTTATGTTTTAATTGCCTGGGAAATTGTATGTTTAAGATAGCGGTGCAGCCCAAAGTCAAGTTGTGTTATTTTAAGATAGAAAAAGAGATAGATAAAGGAGGAGAGAGAGTTGTCAAATAAAAATAAAAGTGTGAGTCTCACTTCTTTATGAGAGTGAAAAGATATAAGTTGTGTCATTTAAAATGATAAACACTTTTCCCATAAATCATCTATGTTTCCCAACGAATACAAGAACTAGGACAGTAGGCCCAAGCAAATAACAATAGATAATGTAGTTTAATTGGGATTTTAATTAGTATTTCAATTCTATTATTTAGGATAGTTCTAGAATCCTTATCTAATATTTTATCTTAGTATTCTAAACTTTATCTGATATGTTATTTGAATTTTCTGTACTGCTGATGTTTTTAAGCACGTTATCTTACTTAATTTATCAAGAAAAAACATTTATTCTCAAGATATTAATCCAATCGCATAAGTGCACGCATTAAGTAATAAGTGAGATTATTAGTACCAAGTTATTGTTCCTACGAAGATAGTAACTCTAAAAAAGAATACTTTGAACTAATATGAAAAGAATTTAAAATAAAAAGAAAAGATAGTATTGAACTGTTTAACCTTTCGTTCCCTAGGGCCTTAAGACGTTCCCTTAAGGTGGTAGGTTTAGATTGACTCTAAACAACTCATCGCGTCGTTATATATTAAATCCTTCATGATTTCAGGAGAAACAACAAAATCATTGGAGGTTTGGTTATATGGTCATATTTAGTGCTGAAAGTTTAAAGATAATAATAATTAAGAGACAACAAGATGAATGATTAACAAAAACAATTTTTAACATAAGGAACGGATTCACTGTTCCATTCTTAAATAGCTATGCTTTCAACTCAAAACTTAACTATTCTGGATTTGTTCAGGTCTTTTTACTGTCAACTCTAATTCCTCAGCTCATAGACTAAATAACTCACAAGTTTTCAAATTCCTATGGCTCCCTTGACTCCAACAGTTACTAAGTTCAGAACCTTCAGGGAACGAGGTAGTTCCTTATTCCTGAGGCAACCAGTAAGATTGTTTCCACAATCTTACCTTCCTCCTATGATTAAGCTGTCTGAAATCTCTTCCTTAAGTAAGTTTCGTTCTCAGTTTGCATTCAATTTCCATTGATACCCAAAGAATTAAAATTACTTGAATCACATAAATACAAAAGGTTCAGTGCAAGAGTTTTGAACATAGTTCTTTAAGAATTTTATAGCTTTTCCATTCCAAAATAACTTAGCTCATGGCTGAAAACACAAACATAATTATTTCAATCTGAAATCCCATAGACCCAAGATTCAGGTTGAAGAAAACGAGTATAAGATAAAAGAAATAACGAAAATATATTAATAAGCAACAAGTTTACAACACAGAAAAATAAAATAGATAAGTATGAATATTGCTCGTGAGGAGTCTCAAATGGTGAAGAAGAATGGCGAAAAAGTTGTTGTCACTTAGCTATTGCTATAACTATAGAAGTTACAATACAGAAACTTAAACTATGACTAGATGATCTTTTCTTATGGAATTCGATCCTTTCTTCGTGTGGGGTTCTCCTATTTATAGGTGAGGTAGTGGATGACAATTGTTGTGCAATTTCGCAATCAATTATATAAATCACACAAGTATGCAAGTGCACATATCAACAAGTAATAAAGTGGATGTGTGAGTCCAAATATCATTCTCACAGAGATTAAGTAAAGCTATACCTCTAAGTGAAGCAATCAAGGTAACAAAGATGATTTGTAAGTGGCTAATGACTAATTTAACAATTAAGAAATAAAATTAAATAAGACTAATGATTAACTAAAAGAATGCATTAACAAAATAAGTTTTCCAAGTATTCAAAGATAGATTAGGATCAATTTCCTCGTTATTGCAATTTCATCAGAATGCAGTCACAATGCTACAACAATCATCCATTCAGTAATCAGAACACTAATGCAAGGGCTCTCACCAACAATACATGTATACTAGGTCCCACATCTCTATGGCCAACATAGTTATAAATCATTAAGTTCAAGTTCCATATGATCTTGTGGTGTTAATGATCTCTCTACCCACGGTTAACTAATTTTACTTAGTTAAACCATAATGTTTAATAACTTTCAGGATTCACCTATATCTCTATAGCCTAAATCCTAAGTACCTTGCAATTCTCTCTCGATGAATCAACAAGATTAGAGACAATTTAACACTTTATTAAACAAGTGAAAGGAATATCATGCAACAAAGTTTTGACAATACTGAATACATCACAATAAGGGTACTCTATCACCCAATCTTAACAAATTAGCTCATACTTGGGTGGAAAGAAATAACAAAGAAAGAATAAGATTCCATAGATCTAAGATAAAGAAAACAGGGACGTTGCTGTAGCACTGCTCTCGCAGCAACCGTGAGCTCCACCACCATCAACCTTGCCTCAGCCGCCAGAATAATGCAGCAAGTTACTGGGTTCAATGATCTCTCTATTAAACCCTAGCTTCTTCCTTTGATTCGCTGGATATCTCTCAACGAACCCTAAAATTCCTTCAAAGTGCTTCCCCACTTTCTTTCTCTAAAATTTGCCTTCAATTGGGTGTCTAAAACATTTCCAGCGTGCTTGATGTGTGTAGGTTTCCTCCTTTTGTACATTTTGATGCTTTGGGCTTCAATCAACTCTTCATATCCGGTTCAAATCTCATTCGAATCTGTCTTGTGATTGATTGAAGTTATGACTTTGTTTTGCTGTAATGTTGGACCAGTGACAGAGCATGCTGCATATCTTCTCCAAATCTTTCCAAATATGTAATTCTGATCTGAATTGGATTTGTGAGCGTTGATTTGTTAAAGATTGGATTGTGATTTCTTGAATATCTTTGAGCGCGTATCCAGATCAGGTCTCTGTTTGCGTGTTCAGAAGCTTCTTCCATCAATTTGGGCTTGGATCCATAGCTTGCTGGTGATGATGTCAACCACATGCACTGTTGACCTCATCTACACTACTACATCACTGCTTTCTGATGCTACAACATTGACTGTAGTAAAATAACAAATGCATTAAATGTTCCCAATGCTTAAATTGTATCCAAATATCCATATTTATCATAATTATCAATTAAATCATGAAAACATAGAATTCTTGCACTAATCATATAAAATCAAGAGGATTCTGCGTAATTATGACACCAAAACATCACAATTAAGCCTAAAAATAACTCTCCATTAGAGAGTTATCAACAATCGTGTGATTCTTCTTCAGCTGTTCCTTGATTGAATGGGGAGGCGGTGAACTGGTGCTCTGACAGGTGAAGCAAGTTGCTTGATTAGATGGCTTAGTGTTGAGTTTTGCCTTTTTTATTCTGAAACCAACATGCCTTCTTTTCCTCTGAACCAATGAGCACTCTTCATTCTCTGTTGTACACATTTCTTCTTGCTTGATTGTTGTTCTCTTTTCTGTTTTTAAAAGTTTCTTTTCAATGTTTCCTGCAAAAGAGTCATAGGAGAAGTTAGTGGAGCAGGTGTACAAATAAATCAAACTGTTCCCCTTTTCTTGCATTATCAGCTGATTATATCACCATTTGTTTCCTTCTGGTATTTTTGTTCTCAAGATCTGGGAACGTATATTTATAGCAAAAATTGGTTACCAGTTGGCGAAATAGATGGATTTTTACCAACAAAATGGCTTAAATGGGAACGAATTCTCATCCCATCAAGTATTATAGAGAATTTCTATAAATTGAATATGTTCTAAAACCATCCTATTATCACATAGCTTCCAGAAGCAATAACTAAAGATAAGAGGCATGCTAAAGATAAAAGAGATATTCATAAGACTAACCCCTTATGTGAGGAACAACAGTACATGTAGTCTAACAAGAAACAGGTAATTACAAGATTAATAGTCTAAACTCCTAGCAAGGAGAAACTCTCCTAACCCTAGTCCCCTAACTAAAATAATTCCAAACAAATTCCCCCATTCATTTAGATTCGCACTAATAAATGAAAAATAATAATTTCATGTAACTGCCATGTAGTTACTCATTTTCTCATCCTCACTACCCAAAAAACAACAGTCTATATTACATAGAGAATTAATAACTACATATATAATTGCATCCTATCCACTAATAACTGTCTAATTTGAATTAAACATTTTTGCTCACATAAACTCTATGATAGAGTTTGTGCTACTGCGATCAATGTTTCTATCAATTACTCTCCCCATTAGAATTTTCCTTGTCCTCAAGGCAGAAAGTTGAAAATTGTTGGCAAATGTTCCTCTCCTAAATCTCCAATCTTATCCCCCACCTCTTACGATTCCATGGTGTTAGGCATATCCTCTTCTTCCCAAATTAGGAGGCATAGTTGCTTTTTTGGACATTGGTGAGTAGCGTTGAAAGGTTGTCCACACTTGAAACACAGACCTTTGGCTCTTCGTTCCAATAATTATTGATAAGAAAAATTATGCACTCCTTGGTTAGGCTTGTTGTTCTGCTTACCTACCAATGATTCAAAAGTAGTGTGGAAGTTTCTCAAGGAGAACATATTCACAAGGTTTGGTACACCAAGGGCAATTATAAGTGATGAAAGCACCCATTTTTGCATAAAATAATTTGAACATCTCTGGGAAAAATATAGAGTGCAACACAAGATATCGACATTATACCACCCTCAGACTAGTGAAGTTAAAGTATCAAGTATAGAGATAAAAAGGATATTAGAGAAGATGGTCAATCTTACAAGGAAAAAATGGTCACTAATGTTGGATGATTTCTTATGGGCATATAGGACTGCATACCAAATTGTCTTATGTGCATCACCATTTAGAATTATGTATGGGAAGGCATGTCATCTCTTTGTAGAGTTAGAGCATAATGCTTATTAGGCTATTACAAAGCTAATACTACATGCCAAGGCAGCAGGAGAAAAGAGAATGTCACAACTTAATGAACTGGATGAATTCAGACTAAACTCATATGAAAATATCAAGCTTTATAAAGAAAAGATAAAAAATGGCATGACAAAAATATTTTGAATAAAAGCTTTGAGCTAGGAGAACAAGTGTTATTATTCAATTCAATGCTCAAATTATTCCCATGAAAGCTTAAGTCGAAGTGGTCAGGACCGTATAAAGTTATTCAAGCATTCCCTATGAAGTCGCTAAGATAATGGATGAAACGAGGGGGGACCATTTAAAGTCAATGGCCATAGACTAAAGCATTATTGGGGAGGCCATGCAAGCAGGAAGAAGTTTGTCATCTCCTTGGAGGAATCTAGCTAAATCAAAGAAGGGAGGTGTTTTCACCACAAAAAAAAGAAAAAAGAAGGGAGGTGTAATAACCAAATAAAATAAAATAATAATAATCAAAGTAATAATGTATAAAATAATAATAATGATAATAATAATAATAATAATAAATTATTATTATTATTATATTTGCTATAAATAAATAAATTATTATTTTTAATAAATAAATAAATAAATTTTATTTATGTTATATGTGAAAACACATAAAATTATAAGTGCAATAATAAATGCAGTATATGATAAGTCTTATGATGAATACTATTAACTTATAAATATTTAAATACATATGATAAATATAATATTTAAACTTTAACATGTAAATATAAGAATATATTATAAATATATATTATATCACTAACTGTGATTAGTAACTAATATGACTATTAATATGAGATATTGATTAGTTAATAAAATATTTAACTGAATGATAGAGAAATTATAATAGATATGTACTGTTTTATTTATTAATTTAATATTATAACAACTGTTAATAAAACCATATGTGTTTAAAATCATAAGGGAAATAAAATATACAATTAAAAAATATTAATGATATTCAATAAATATATATTAAATTTTTTTCTTAAAATTCTTATAATAATCACAGTAAATTATTTCTAATTAAATATTTACTAAACCGCCTAAATTATGAATTAAAAATATTAACAATACTATAATTATTTTTATAATAATTAAATGAATATTATTAAGATGAATTAATAAGATAATATTATGATATATATATATATATATATATATATATATATATGGCAAGGAGGAGGTCACTTGGAACACCCCTCCAAAGCCACAATTGCCATGTTTTTAATTAGTGTGATGTAAGGCAGATGATGTAGTTATAATGATGTAAAAAAGGAAAGAAAGAAAAATGTAAAAGAAAAGAAAGGAGTGATTCAGCACCTAAAACATGTATATATATATAGGGAAAACAACTTCTCCTTTCAAAGCCACAATTGCCATGTTTTTTAGTGTGATAGACACAGGTGTTGTGGGTCCCATTTGTTTTTTTGAAAAATAAAATAAAAAAAGCACCTAAAACATGTATATATATATATTGTGAGAGTTGGAGAAGTTTTGTTATTATAGTGAAAAGAGAATATGTAAGATGTAAACCCCATATATATATATATATATATATATATATATATATATATATATATATATATATATATATATATATATATATTAGATGCAGCACTTCAATTTCATTTGGATAAGGAGTGTAAGAAAATTTACGGAGAAAAAGAGAATATGTAAGATGAAGAAGACGAAGGGATAATAGAAAAAAAGTAATGTTGGGAGAGTAAAATCTTTTTTCTATTTTCTTCTTTTCAATTTTTTTTTTTTTTTATATTTAGAAAGTTGTATGTTGTTGTTATGCCAAAATATTTTCTTAATTTCTTCTCTTCTTTAATATTGTTTTCATCTAGAGTTTTACCTTAATCTTTCTTTTAAATTTTGTTATAATTGTCATGTTGTGATTCTTTCCAAATTTTGAATTTTTTGTATATTTGATACCAATTGAATATTAAAAGAATGTGTAAATTTTAACTTAATGATGCTGCTGCGAAGTGACCCACAAAAGTTTGGGATCAGAAGATTGAGGGTAAGGGACGCCTTATCATGGCTTAAGTTCCGCCATATAGAACCTTTCACATGCGGGAGAACCGCAAAATTGAGAATTAAATTAGCTTCAGTTAAATATTACGCGAGTGAATATTAATATTTGTGATATTATCTCAATTTATGAAACATACTTGAGAGATTGATGTTTTCCGTTATTACGACTGGAAATGGTTATAGTATAAAAATCTCAATATTACTGAGAATTATCTCACATTGTTTATTTTGTGCTAACCTTTCCAGAAAATCATCATCTCTAACTTATCTTTTCCTGGAGAAAGATAGACTGTGAATATTTATTTTTATGACGACCATTGGGAATTCTACATAATAGTTGGAAACCAAGGAGCAGTAGCCATATTCCACGCAGGCAGCGTGGAATCCTACACCTATAGGCTAGACTAGAAATGAGAAGTATGTACTGAATAAACGTTGTAACCTTAGATAGTTAGAAATGTAATATATGTGTGGAACTAATGTAAAATATTTAGAGTGTAAGATATTTGTACTAACTTATATCCATGTATAAATAATGAAGGATGTTAGTATTTCCAATTAATCTTTCTAGATTTATTTTCTCAAAAAAAAATTTTATTCATTATTATTATTAAATATATTGGTTGCAAACAATGTGATATTCTCTATATTGGGATAATTAGAGGATGTTACATTTTATGGTATCAGAGAAGCGGTTCAGGTAAGTAAAAAACCTAAACTATTATAGTTGCTTGGTATTTTGTCATAGATCATGCATATTTTGAGTTATTTTAATGAGCGTAATCAACTCACTATCATAAAATAATATATGTAGATCTATGGCTGGTAACCATTATGGAAGGCTGATTTCACATCCATTTGATATATCTTCCATTGCTTTTGCACTGCAACTACTGTAAAAAGTCTTATAGTGTCAATCCTTGCAACAGATGCAAACACCTCTTCATAATCAACTCCATATTTCTTCTTGTAGCCTTAGCCACCAATCTTGCCTTGTACTTCTCCAGCTTCCCTTCTTGATTGGTCTTTATCTTGTACACCCACTTTACTACGATGGGTTTATGTTCCTTAGGCATAGTTGAGCTCCCACGTATCATTTCTTTTAATTGCAGTAATTTCTTCATTCATGGATTTATTCCATTGTTGATCTTGTTCACCCTCTTCATATGTCACTGGATCACATTCGGCTATTAAACAAAATAATGAATAATCAAGTGTAGTTTGCACCGGATCTATAACATCATAGATATCACTTAAGCTTATCATCTTTGTTGATGCTCCCTTTGAATTGTTGTTGCTGCTTCCTAATGTTGATAGTGTAGGTGTTGGTGTAGTAGGACTTGGTGGAGGAGTTTGATCATTTCTGTCTTGAATTATCAGTTCTTCTGAGTCATCATCATCTTTAAAGAATAACCTTCAACTTTTTTTGCTTGATTACTCTATCTCCAATATTCTGCTTCATCAAACTCTACATCTCTTGAGATGATTACCTTTTTGGTTAGACGATTGTAGAGTCTGTAAGCTTCACTCTTATACTCATAGCGAATGAAAATGCATTTCTCCCTTTTCTCATATAGCTTATTTCTCTTTTGATATGGAATATGGACATATGTTATGCAACCAAAGATTCTTAAATGACTTACTTCTGGTTTCTTGTTGCTCCATGCTTTATTTGGTGTCTTGAACTTTACGTTTTTTATTGGACATCAATTCAATAAATAGGCAGCACAATTAACAGCTTCATCCCAAAATGTTCTTGGCAAGTGCTTTTCCTTTAGCATATTCCTCGCCATATCAAGAATTGTACGACTCTTTCTTTCTACAATCCAATTTTGTTGTGGCGTGTAGGCGGCTATTAACTGATGAATTATTCCATGTTGACTACGGAATTCTTCAAATAATTTGGAAGTGTATTCACCTCCTTTATCCATTTTAAGTATCATTAGATACTGACCACTTTACTTCTCCACCATTGCTTTAAATTCCTTGAATTTGTCAACGACTTTTGATTTTTCTTTAATTAGATACACTCAAGTTTTTTTTGCTGAAATCATCAATGAAAGTGATATAGTATTTGTTTCCTTCAAGTGATATAATGTCAAATGGACCAGCTATATTCAAGTGGATTAGCTGCAATGGTCTTCTAGCTCTCTATGACTTGCCAACTTTAAAGCTTTGTTTGTGCTTCTTTTCTTTCATACAACTATCACATAGCTGATCTGGATGATTTATTTGTGGCAATCCATTCACCATCTTTGCTTTTGACAAAAGTTTCAGGCCAGTGAATCCAAGATGATCGAATATGAGATGCCACAACCACGAACTATCTTTTGTGATGGACTTCGTGCATCTTGTTGCTTTCCGCTGGATATTTAGCTTGAATAGGAAATTTCTTGTCATATCAACTTTTACAATCAATTCTCCCTTTTAATTTCTAATGATGAGAGAATTATTCTTCAAGTGTATATTGTATCCTTTCTCCAAAAGCTGATCAAGACTAAGGAGATTACTTTTCAAAGATGGGATATAAAAGACATCAGGAATGTATTTTCTATCCCCATTCTTTGTGAAAATCATAATATTTCCTTCGCCTTTGATTGGAACATTTGATAGATCTCCAATTGTTACTTCTCCTTGAACATTCTTGTTCAACTCTGTGAATAACTCCATGTTTCTGCTTATATGGTTGCTTGCTCCAGTATCGAGGTACCATGTATTTGCTACTATATTCCTCACATTTGTAAGTGAATAACATGGCCAGTTCATCAGTTTTCTCTTCATTTACAGTATAATACTTCTCTCTGCAACTTTAGGGGTTCTCTACATTCGTAACTGAGATGGCCAAACTTGTTGCAATTATAACATTGCAACTGAGATTTGTCACCTACTTGTTGAAATTTGCTTCCTCATTTGGTCATGAATCCTCGACCTTTACTTTATCCTCGTCCACGATTGTATGTGCCTTGACCACGTCTATATGCTACTGAATCATCTTTAAGTCCTATATTTGATTATCCACGTCCATCGCGTCCCCAACGATTGCCTTGAACATTGAATTTGCCTCTCAAGTGTTATAGCTAACTCTGTATTCACCACAATTTCCTCTGCCACCTCCAAAGCTGCTGCTAGCTTAATTTTCATCAAATAATAATCTGCTTTGCAAAGCTTGCTCCAAATTGCTAGAATCTTCATTCAGATTCATTTTTTGCTCGTAAGCTTGAAGAGAACTCACAAGTTCATCGATAGACATGGTTAACAAGTCTTTTTCTTCTTCAATAGCGGTGACGATATGATCGAACTTCCTTGCTAACGATCTTAACACTTTTTCCATTATTCTGACTTCATCCAAAGTTTCTCCACTCCTTTTCATTTTTTTCCACCTTTTGCACTTGTGAGACATAATTTATACTTGGCTCTCCACTTTGCATCTTTAAGTTTTCAAACTCAGCTTTGAGTGATTGGGGTCACACCTTTTTGGCTTCTGTAAAATCTCCTATGCTTCTTTGGAAGACTTCACATCTGATATTTGTTCAAAGGTTGATTCATCAACACCTTGAAAAGTTAAGAAAATAGCCTTCTTGTCTTTCCTATGTGATTCTTTAAGTGTCATTCTTTGTGCATCCGTTATGACTACTTCAGCGGCTGCATCTACGAGCACGAGCTTTGAGTATTCAGTTTCAATAAGATCCCAAACACCTTGTGAACCCAGGAGAGTCTTTATGTGAGTGCTCTAGTTTCCATAATTTGTCTTTGTCAATTTTGGAATTTGAGTTTGAATCATCTCTGCCATCTTTGTTGAGACACGATCAAACCATTGGCTCTGATACAACTTGTTAGAGATAAAATAATAAGAATATATGAAGTACAATAGAAGAAGAGCTTTTACTATATAAAAATTTCACTCAAGAACAAAATATTACAACACTAATATCTATTTGTATTTCTCACAAATCTCTCTTCCTTTTCTCTCACAAGTATTTCAACACTTTCTTTTCTCACAGTTTTTACACAATTTCTATCTTTCTATTCATACATCTAAATGCCTAACATACAACAAACCTATATATATATAGATACACATGGCAGAACTTGACAACCTATTACAACCACTAGTTTCCATTTCCTTTGACTATTCTTACTTTGTAGACTTCAAAATGGTTTTGACAACTTATAATAGCCACACACTAAGTACAACTCATATATAGATAAGGCTTTATGATGCTTCTAGTTTGATGTATAGCTAATGTTTCCAACTCATCATGACTTGGCAATGGATAAAGTGTAGGCAATAATTTTCCAAAAGTTTCCACAAGCTTCCTTAAATTTCTACAAGCATTCTAATGTTGGTTTCTTTGTTTGTTTGGTTATCTATTCTTGTTGATTTGCTTCATATGCATGGAATCTGCTTCACACACACATATATATATATATATATATATTATTCATGGGTTAAATTTAAAAACTCTTATTTCATATCAACAAATTAAAGATTTACATAAACTATATTATATTCATCGACGAATGATTTAAATATTGTAATGCATATTATAATAAAGATTCATCCCACCTAGGTAAATATAGACTCGTTCGGATGAGTTTTTTTTTCAACTCCAAATTTATCACAACCCAACCAATCTTATCGCCAACACCTATACCACTGTCTTTGTCACAGTCGCCACCAACACATTGTCACTGTTACCATCCCACCATGCAACCACCACCACCACATCATCATCGCCGCCACCATCGTCACTACCACCCTCCCACCACCTATACGACATCATTGTTGTCGCCACCCCCCAAAACCATGCACCATCAGCTTAACCGCTTCGGCCACAACATCTACCTCAACTAATTTTGCCCCCATGATCTATTTTCGCATATCATTTTTAATAATTTTATACATTAAAAAATAATTTTATTTTTAACTTCCAAATAGTTTATTTAGTTAAAAGGTTTTCCTTAGTACTACACCCAAATGATAAATAGCTCTAAACTTAAATTGTAAGGAAAATTATTTTTTTAAAAATTAATTTTATAAATTAAACATAGTAACTTTTGAATCAAAGCAACTAAACTTACGATTAAATAACACGAGATAATTATGTTGTGTCAATTATCAATTACATAAATATGAAATGGGAAAAATATGGTAAAAAATATAAAATAGATATATAATTACAATATAAACATGAACTATAAATATTTATGTTAAAAAAAACCGCCTCCAAAACTGCCTCTATATGAATATATAACCTAAAACCGCCTCCGAAACCGCCTCTAATTGATAAACAGGAGGCGGTTTGACACATCCGCCTCAATATATCATTACTTTTGAGGCGAAGTTGAAAAACGCCTCTACAGACGTCTCTAGATGTCTAATTTGGAAGCAGTTTTAACATAACCATCTCAGAATTTATTCAATATTAAGGCGGTCTGTTTATGCGTCTTCAAAACCGCCTCTATATGATATTTGGAGGCGGTTTAGTTTAAACCGCCTCTGATAAACGGTCTGTATCTACCCATTTTCTTGTAGTGAGTGGTGGGAAAGAAGTAAAAGCAAAATTGAGTTTGAATTTTAGTGAGACGCAGGAACGAGTGAATGTAGAAAACCGAAAACAAGGAAAGGAGGAAGCATTTAGAGAATGGATGCTCGTACAAAAGTTGCCTCGAGAGAATAAAGCTAAAGCTGCATCATTAGTACTGATGAAGGCAACGAAAGACAAATGCAATTAAGAGAAAAAGTAACGGCTCAATAGAAGTTAAGAGAGAAACCAAAATAGGTGAATATGAAAGATAACGCCAAGCAGTTGGTACTTCAAAACTCTAACGGTTCGAGGTTCAATGTCTTTCAAGACAAAATCATTACCTTAACGACATTAAATGAGGGTATTAAGGAAAAGGACCAACAATTAGTACAAGAAAGAAAGTGAAGAAATAAAAGAGAGAGAGAAATCCATAACTGAGGTGGAGAAGTCTCCAACTTTGAACGTTAGAATTCATCATAATTAAGCTTCATTGACAACCAAGAATGACTCAAGCAAGATAGCAAGTGGCTCACGTCGAACTCAGGCACAAACATGTTAAGGAATACAATATGCTTGATAGAGGAAAAACGATAATGAAAAATCCAGATAAGGAATACAATATGCTTGAAACCGACTCTGCGACAGTTTGGAGCCTGGAATTAGAACTTATTCGAAAACCCGATCATACCAAAAGCGACACAGAGAATAAAAAATCCTAGGGGATTGGTCATCCACACACACGTATAGACAAATATTGGGACTTGCATGAATTATCTACTCCATTGGTGGGTTGTGTAAATCTTCTGCACGAGTATGCGACAAGTGTAAGTCTTTGGAGAAGAGTGCTGTCTGAAAGTTTGTAACTAAGGGTGGTAAACGAGCCAGGGGCCTTTGGCTCGGCTCGTAAAGGCTTGAGCTCGTTTAATAAAAGTAAGTTCGTGTTGGAATCAGGCTTGGACTTGTATAAAAACTCGTTTAATAAAAAGGCCTCAGGCTCTAATTCAGAAGCTCGGACTTAAAGCCTCCCAGGCTAGCTTAGTATATAAATATTTATTTATATTTTTTATACTACTTGTAATAACTCTCTCCCTCATTAATTTATTTCACCCCAATTTATTGGTTTAACAAACTTTTTGAATGATTTTGTTCTATATTATGCTATTTGGATATATATTGAATTTATGTATATTTATGGAATTACTACTGTTGTTCTATATTATCCTTCATCCTCTTCACACAAACAAACCCACAAAAACATATTCGTTCCATTGTGCACTGCTTGTTTGTGTCAATTTTTTTATTTTTTTATTTTTATTTTTGTTGGCACTTTTTTTTATAATGGACTAAGATAATATAACATGTTATCTATCTTCTCTCACTTTAATTTTTATTTACTTATTTTAGATTTTGTAAATTATTGCTGCAAATTGGAAGCTAAGGTTTCTATCTGGAAATTATTTTTTTGTGGAATTCCGTTCTCTTATTTTATTCTTTAACATGCTAACAGACTAAGACAAGCTTCACACATGCTTTTATTTTTGTAAATAAACCAGGCCACAGGCCACTATTATATTCGTGACAGGTAACACGCTAAGGCCAGTCGGACACGTTTAAATACAGGCTTGACCCGTTAAGATCAAAGCTCAACTCGGCCCGTTAACATCCCTATTTGTAAGTTTCCTTTATTTTTATCTTTATCAAAGTATCCAAAAAAATCCAAAAATATTTAATAATCTTCTACATAAACAATGCTTAACCATCATAGCCTTAAAGAGACAACATATGCCCATACCTATTTAGGGCATGCTTGGTACACGATATAGGATAAGGTTTGATAACATAAGATCTGATAGTATAAGGTCTAATTGTATAAACCTGATTAAATTTTAATACTATCCAGCGTTTGGTATGATATTGTATAAGATAATATAATCCAATATTTGGTAATACACTATATAATACTAGATAAGATAAAAATAATATTTTTGACAAAAATACCTTTTAATAATGAATTTATATAATTCTTTCAAATATATCAGATGATATTAATTTTTATAGTAATCTGTTGATTAGTGTGCCCAAAAAAATATATTAACTTTTATAAAAATAAAAATCTCCATAATTTAAAAAATTATATATTGAAAAATTACTTTTTATTTTAATATACTAATATTAATATAAGGGTTCGCTTTTCTACCGTCAATGTAGATAACTTATTTACAGTGAGCCCAAAACGACGTCGTTTTGAGGCGAAAATCAAGGTATTTTTGTAATTATAATATATTTCAAGGTTATAACAGTCTTTTTCATTATAATTTTTCAACCCAAAACGATGTCGTTTTGGGAGCGACTGTAGATAACTTATCTACATTCACTTTAGAAACATTAAAGCCTTAAAATAATATATTAATTTTTAAGAATTGCATTGGTTAATACATCCACCACGTATCAGGTCTAATCCTACTCTCCTAGGCCTGATTAAGTTATACATCATTTTGATGTATAAAGGGATCTTGCTGTATAAGCTTATACTATACGATAGTCATACCAAACAACTAAAAATATCATAACGTATAGTATAAGCTTATACTACCAGGCCTTATACATCACACCAAACATACCCTTATTTTTTCCTTAGGGCATGCTTGATGCATAGTATATGATAATGCCTGATACTATAAGACCTGATTGTATAAGACATGATTAAATTTTAATACTATCCAGCATTTGGTATGGTATTATATAAGATAATATCCTCCAATATTTTAAAAATTAATATATTAAAAAAAATTATTTTAATATATAAATATTGAAATGATATATTAGTTCTTGAGAATTGTACTTGTAAGCAATATTAATACATCAATCCCTTATCAGGCCTAATTCACCACTCCTATTCCTGATTAAGTTATACATCATTTTGATGTATAAAGGGATCCTGCTATATAAGCTTATACTATACGATGGTCACACTCACACCAAACAACTGAAAATGTCATAATATATAATATAAGCTTATACTATCAGGTCTTATATATCACACCAAACATACCCTTATAGTTTGAAAGATTTATGCATCCCTAAGGAGCCTCATTGAAAAATATCTCATCATCTTAGAGGAGTCCTCTTGATGATCCATATATTATAGACATATGGATTTTATGATTTATATGGACAAAGATAATTTAAGAGCATAAATTAATTCACATATTTATATGCGTTCACTATACTGATTCGTTATCCATGTTCTATTATTCCACTATAATTTTTCTTTGGGAAAAATGTTTAATCTATAAAATGACAGAATTTATATCCTTTCACCTTCAAAAAGAGGTGAGACCCACACCTTTATTTTTTTGTCAACTCTCTTTTCTCCTTTATCTATCTATTTCTCTCTTTTAAAATGGCACAACTTTACTTTATTTAAAATGATAGAAATTTTATTCCTTTTTGTATGGATTATTCAAATAGTTTAATTTTGATGCATCGTGACTTAATGACATCTAATTTTATATTATTTATATTCCAATCTTACATTGACATCTAATTTAATGAGTTTGATTAGGTAACAATTAGATAAGATATTAAAAAAAAAAACCCTAATTCATTGACTTTTTGATGTTACAATAAGAAATTAATAAAAAAAACTCAACGGTCTAAGCTCAAGAACAGGTCAAAACTCATTGGATAAAGATAAACTCCGCGTCCGGGGGAGCCCATGGACCCACACGAGTATCTCTTCACTTCAAGATTACAATGACTCTCTTGTAATCTTACTGGCGAAGTAAACGAAATGAACCAGAAACTGTACCAGAAAATGACCCACAAAATTAAATTAATAAAAATAAAACTTTATAATTCAATTAATGTTAATAAATAATAATTCCACGGCTGTTGTTGGCAGTGTTGGAGTTGCACTCTCGCGCAACCACAATTCCGAGTTCTAAGCGGGTCCTGTTTTCTTTTATCAATTTTTGGATTATGGGTTTTCTGTGGTTTGCTCTAAAGTTTCAGACTTTGTTAAAATCCCACTAGAGTTTGGACTTTGTAAATATTCATTGGCGTTCTTCTTTTCGCTTCATTTTTCTTTTTTAATTTCAATTTTTCCCCCTTTTGAGTTTTGTGGAATTCCCATTTTTATAATGCACATGAGTGCCGGTTAAAGAGGCGGGGAAAGCTAGGTTCTTGTGGAAATTCAACTTTTGGAGTTGTTCTTGATTGTCCTTTGTTGTGTTGATTGGATACTGGTGTGGTTTATAGAGTTGAAGGGGCTGAAAATGATGCTGCATTTTGTACAGCCGTCAAAGCTGAAAACTAAACAGGTATTTTGGCTAAACGGGTTTTTTCTTTTAAATAGTTAGAGTTTTACATGGTTTTGATTTCTGGGTCAGTGATATTGATTGTTGATTAGTACATGGTTTACTTAGTACAATGGAATTGGAGAAGAAAGATTAGAAGGAAGAAATTACAATCTTAATAAAAAGGGTAAGGGTTCTATGAGGTTTTACGGTCTTACCCATATATTTTTGCAAATTATAATCTTAATACTTGGATATATTGGCAAACTTTCCTTCATATTGTCTTCTTGTATGAGATGATCTTAGGAACATGTTGAGTATTAGTATGAGTAATTGAGTAGGCATACTTTCACTAACTGCATTGTTTTGACTTTGTTTTACTGAGCAAACTAGGTTTGGTTTTGTAGTTATGAATTGTATTGCAACAAAATTCTGTTGTTGATATTGAAATGCTCACTGCATATATAACTACTGATGTATACCAAAAAAAATTCAACTTTGGTGTATGGATCAATGCAGCTCTGCCCCATGCTATAGTTCTGTTTTTAGTTGGTCCATATATTCTTTGGTTTAGTATATGATAGTATTTGCGTTATTTGTTGCCAAAACTCATATTAAAAAAAGTACTTGTGTCTTGTATGAGGAATGATGACTCATTATTAGTTAGTAGCACTGATTATGGATTTACATGTTGTTAGATAGTGTTTGAGGATATATATGCTGCACGTGATTCTGCAACGCTTGAGTATCTTAAGGAATTAAGCTCAAAGCGTAGAGCAATTGAAGAGTCTATCAATGAGAGCAGCACCATTACAGAAGCTATTGCGAGAGAAATGTGTGGAGGGTTGGTATCTCGCCATGAACAGGTAACTGTATATGCTGTCTGTATGAGCCCTTTTACTCCCCTTGTTCTGTGCACAATATGCAAATGACAATAATCTTGATCCTTGATTCCAAGTGTATTTTTCTTGTTGGCCAAATGATTCCAGTTGTGTAAATTGTGTCCTTTTTTTTTTGTAAATAATGCTAGCAAAGTCCTGTAAGTTAATGTTAACATCAAGCTCATGGAAGGGAAGGAAAGAAAAGATTCCACCCTTTCATTCCCATTTGTTGTTCAATGTGAACCTTATTAGGTCATTGTGTAATGACTTGAGAATGGCCTTATGCAACTAATATATTTTCCGCACATTCTCTTCTGGCAGTGAAGTGGTGTATTTGTATGACCAACACTGATTTAGACCCTTGTAGTCAGTATGTTGTAAATGACCAAATTTTTAGCAATAGTGATGAATTGGTGTCATACTGTGTAAATAAATTTATTTTTTTTGTTCTGTCTGCATCAGGATATTCACAAAATAGAGCAGTATCTACCATTATTGGCAAATTTGTTTCCTTATGCTGATGGAATAAGCACCAAAAATCAAATGGCTCAGTGGACCTCCGCTCTTAAGATACGCTGGAGTAGTGCTCTGAGCTCATCTTCTTTCTTCAATTTCAAGGGCCCTAAATTTTTCCAAATTGACAATTTACGATTTGAGCTTGGTATGACCCTTTTTCTTTATGGTGGAATCCTGCGAGAGAGGGCTTTAGAAGTTCTGTCAGATGGTATGTGTTTGAAAAGCTTATAATCCCATTTTCCAAGAGTAGCTTGTCCTGTTGAATATGTTTATATATGGCATAGTTGTTTCTTCTGTAGATTTGGTTCAGTCTGCCACCCTTTTCAGACAAGCTGCTGGCATTTATCATCACCTGGCACATGATGTTCTTCCCCCCTTACAGCCTGAGTTGCCACCAGAAAAGTCACCAGAAGCTCTTGCTGCAGTATCCACCATTATGAGCCTCATTTGCTTGGCTGAGGCCCAGGTTGGTGTTGTGGTGCAATATTTTGTTTTGTTTTGTTTTTGCGTCATGAATTGCAGCAGACTTAAACAGTCATATCACGAAACTTGTTTACATTATATATGAAAATTTTCATATTAATTTTTCCAGTTTAAAAAAATGAAGTTCAGCAAGTTTTTGGTTGTTAATAACTGATATGTAATATTTGTCTAATAGGCTGTAACTGTAAGGAAGGCTGAAGAGAAAGGCACTTCTTCAAGTCTCCTGGCAAAGTTGCATCATGGTGTTACAATTTTTCTTGAAGAAGCTATTGCGGTTTTTCATACAGTTGTCAAGCAGTGCAAAGACATTTCATCACGCTTATTGGTATGGCTATTTGCCTTTTCATATTGATAGAAATCATCATCATTTTCTGCATCTTATCTCATTATAGAGTTTCAGTTAATGCAAATTCTGAACCAGTAACCTTTCCTAAGTGTCAAAATAGCCTGGTAGTTAAATGTGCATAATTGTTCACAAATGACATGTAAACTATTGCTTAAAGGTATAGTAGTAAACTGAAAGAGCCGTTTATGTGGAATGTCTATAGACAAAATGTAGGGAGGGATTATTCCAGAGTAAAACATTTGCTCAAAAATAATACCATTCTTTCTCTTTTGACATTGTTTTCTTTCCAATTTTGTTTAAAAAGAGAAAAAACTGAAGGAGGAAAAGCAACTGACATGCAGCAATTTATATATACAACTATCTAAAAGGCAATAGGGAGTGACACATGTCTTCGCCCACACACACACACATACGTGCACGCACGCACACACGGAGGATGGAAAAGCCCAATTTTAGATATAAGATGTTATTTTGTTAGATTTCTTGTTGATGAACATGTTCTGATTAAGGCAGTCTCCGTTCTCTCCTGTATTGCCCATGTTAATAATTTTATGTTTGTCTTTCCCTTTTGATCTTCCATTACCCTTTCATATGTGCAGGATTTTATATCTTTCTGCAAATGCTTACATGAGTTGAAAGGTCAGCAACATGTTGCAGAAAGCCTGAAGGCTTCTGGGCAAATAGGGGCTGCTATTGGAGTTCTTGGTTCAACATTGATTAATGTAAAAAAGAAGATACCAGGAGAAGAGCCTTGGAAATCTATTTACCAAAAGCAAATTCATGATGCTTCCGAAGTGCTAAGAAAGTTTGTACATGAGAATGATTTAGTTTGGTTTAAGAAGATCCCATCAGGGGATGAGTTACCCTTGCCTGAAGGTAATAAAATAGTCAAGTTTATACCTTACAGTCCAAAAAGATGGGAAAGACCACTCTCTTTCAAGATTCAAGGGTAGAGGAAAAATTATGTTAAAGCACATCTATTTGGTCATGGCTCTAGTGCTCGAACTGGACTAATTGGATTTCTCACGAACCGGTTGGGAAATTGAAAAAAAAATGGTTATGGCTCATCAAAGGATATCCTGTTTCCTTTCTGTTTTACACTTTTACTCCTCTATTTGGTATCTGAAATATACTCATAATGTTATGTCTTTGCTCCTCTTTTATTGTGTAGAGCTTGGCTGGCCAAAAGTTTTGCCAGAATTAAATTGTGGGAACCAGCATGTGTCAAAATTGCAACATGCTATTGATTCATGGATTAAGCTACCCTTAATTTACCTTAACATATTGTGATATGCTCAAACTCAACCCTGAAGAGTATTCTTTTCAATTAGTTTTTCAAACATCTATACTAACTCTTCGAATTATAGGACAAATAAATTAATATGATTTCTGTAAGTTTATATTAATGACATAGTTCATATTTGAAACTTTTTTTTTTCTTTGTACACTTAAAGCTCCAAATTTTTGTCCTAATTTTTTACTTCTATATCTATGTTTTTTGTAAGCCAATAATGAAAGAGTTGGAACAATCGCGTATGCATTTCTAGTAGGCTAATCTCTTCCCATTTCATGGAAATTTCAAAGGAAATTATATGTTCCTGGCCATCTTTTATCAACAGTTATAAAATTTGTTATAATATCAAATGTATTAAAAAAGAAAAAAACCAACCTAACGAAAAAAAAAAATCACGGTTTTTCTACACATTTTTTTTAAGTATCACGATTTTTATTAAAAAAAAAGTATACAAACCTCAACAAGAAAAGCTTTTGCAGTCATTCTCTTACATCTTTTTTCACGTTATTGTTTTTACCATTCAATTAATATAAATAATAATAATAAATATATATGATATTTGAAGCTGAAATATTGTACATAAATAATGGCAATAGTGACCAAAGTGTTATTTTTTGGTATATTTTTTTCTCAAATATCACGTGAATAGTATTTTTTACCAAACTGTCATGTGTCATAATTTGCTATCATTAGTAGCGAATTATGTTCGCCAATGATTTTGTGACACGTGGTCATATTGCAGATCAAATTTGCTACCACTGATAACGAATGATGATACGTCAGCTTTATCCTGCAAAAATGTGCAATATATCACAAAATAATTGGCGAATGTAATTCACTATGAGTCGTAGTTAATTATGACACGTAGGTAAAAAGTACGCTTAGCATTTGGATAAATTTTTCTGTGTAAAAATGACATTTTGCTCAATTAATTACGATTAAAAAGTTTGGGTCAAGTATTAATTACGAAGTGCAAGTGCAATGAGATTGTGGGGTTGGGCTGAAAATTTAGATGGAGAACAACAGTTAGATGTTGTGGGTCAACATGCGACATGTGGCACACTTTGGAACATATGTCATCGTACAACAATGAATATATATAGTGGGTGGTGGTTGAGTTGAGTTGTGAAGTTAAACTGAAGTGTCAGTGAGAATATACCATCAACCATGACAACGTTACAGTGCAATTCTCTTCTTCTCAACAAACCTTGTCATCCCAGAAGAAGACTCTTGCAACCCGTTTTCTCATCCACCAGTTTTATCTCTAGTCTTTGCACTAGTTCCACTGCATTAAAGACTTCAACATCCAGGTCAGTTTTTGTCTCTATCTACTTCTTCATGGTCCATTGTTAACTGTTTCTCTCTAGTTTGTAATCAATAAGAGGTAAGTGGTTGCAGGTGGGTTTGGAATGTTTCTGCTGTTGTGTCAGAAGAGAACACAGTTGGGTCCAGTTTCTCTTCAACTGATGATGATGATGTCTTCAAACTGACATATTTAGAGGTGTGTTTTATTTTATGGTTCTTATTTACCCTTAACTTGTCTTGAGTTTGATTGTTTTTAACTTTTTGACATGGGTGAAGTGTTGGATTTAGGGAAATAGTTGGCTGTGGAATGTTGGTGGGGCAAACATATTGGTTGATCCAATTTTGGTGGGCAACTTGGATTTTGGAATTCCTTGGCTTTATGATGCTGCTAAGAAAGTGTTAAAGAAGTTCCAGGTACCTTTTGATGGATGCTAGCTACTTATTGATTAGGATTTTCCTACTTGCTATGCTTTTGTGTTATCCTGTTCCCAGTGGAAATTCATGATCTTGTTATGAACCATTTGCTTCTATATTACAGCTCAGTGATCTTCCAGAAATCGACTGCTTGCTCATTACTCAAAGCCTTGATGATCACTGCCATTTGAAGACCTTGAAGCCTTTCTCTCAGAAATTTCCTAACACTAGAGTTATAGCAACTCCTAATGCCAAGGCCTTGTTGGATCCTCTTTTCAGAAATGTAAGTATTATATGTTCTTTCTATCCTTCTTTCCTTTGGCTGGTGAATCCTTCTTTCCTTTGGCTGGTGAAAAGCCTTATATATATATATATATATTTGAATTTGAACCTTTTCCTTGCTTCATCTTGATATATCTAATTTATTTGATTGTACATATAACATGGTTTGAGGATTTTGAATGATACAATGGTCTGATGTACTTTGGTGACTAATTAGATTGTACTGAAGGGGGTTAAATTGTTCTTAATGAGAGCGTCCACTGCTATGCCCATCATTTATTACACTTTGAAGGAACTGATATGAAAACGTGTTTGATACAGAAACTGCTGTATTGTTCATTGTTCAATATCAAGACAATGTGATGGAACATAGAAGAATACATTTGAATGAAAATCTTACTGTTTCTGTCATCCTTATTTTGAAAACATTAATTTTGGCCATGAGAAAAAAGAGCATGTACAAAAATAACAGATCTAAACTATATCGAAAAGGCTGTGAACTGAAAGACAAGAGAAACAAATAATTAAGCTATTACGGAGAAAAGGGAATAGAATTTTAAGCTAAATTGGTTGAACAGTGGAGAAATGGATGCTATTATGTTGATGGAAATAAAAGCTTATATAACACGTGGAGCCATGGAGGCTTTCTTCTATATTCACTGCAAAATTTGACAGAAAACCTGGGCTGTGATGTTATGGGAATGGAATAAAGCCATGAAATTCCATGTAGGTTTGAAAAAAGTAAAAGACCTGGCTGAAGTTACTTTCTCGAATGACCATGGAGTTTTACGGATATACTGTTTTTATGGGGGAGTATCTATCAATAATCAGTTGCCAATTTCAAAATATCAGGATGCATTGATCTTTGTCATGTTGGCTGTTGTGCTTACTTTTTCTCTCTCTTTTTTTGGTCTCCAGCATTGTTCTTGAAGGGCAAAGAGTGCCCCAATACTGAGTCCAGGTCCATAACTACCCCTTCTGGAATCATGATTGTGAACATGTACCCTAAAATGTGCAGTTTAGTATGCTCTTTTAAGAAAAAGATAATATATTTTTGGTGCATTCGGTTCCCTGCACTTGCCCTTGGAATGTATTTTTCTCCAAACAAAAGCTTGAGTTGTGACTCTTGTGAGGGCAAGCCATGTTGCAACAGTAAGACTACAAATGTACAATCAACCCTCACCCTTACCCTCGCATAGTCGGGAAGCCTTATGCACCGGGGTTTTCCCTTTTTAAGATGCTTGAGTTGTCTTCTATGTCGTTGATTCTCTTAACTGTGCACAGCTACATGTGTTTTTGTCCACTTTTACATCTCTGATTATGTAGTTGTGCCTTCTTTTCTCCAATTTGTCATCTGGGTTTAACACCCTGCTTCAATCCTAATCACCACTGTATCCTGTCAACATTTAGCATGTAATTGAAACCTGAAGTATACATGAAGCGCTGAATCATATTTTCTGTTGAGAAATCATTGGTTTACGGCTTAAGTTTTGACTTAGTTTCAGTTAATTTCAGGTTACATATATAGAGCCTGGACAGACCTCTGATATTGAAACAAAATATGGTTCTAAGGTCAATGTTAAGGCTACAGCAGGACCAGTTCTTGGACCTCCTTGGCAGCGCCCTGAGAATGGGTAACTACTGCAAAAATATTTCTAGCTATTTTTATCTAATGCATTTGTGTATTAGGTTTTATTTCCACCTTATTTGTTGGTTTGTTATTGTTAGGGGTCCCACATTGATTATATAGACAATTAGTGTGGAGTTTATAAGGCCTTGGGCACTCCTACCCTTTGAGCTAGCTTTTAGGGTGGTGATCCCATGGTCCCTATCATTTGGTGCTCTCGCTGAGAGTCGGACTGCGGAAAAGACTACCTGATAGGTGGGTGAAGCCGCCCAAAGGGGGAAAGGGTTACCACCGGGTCAGAGTGAAAGAGGGTGGCAATGTTAGGAGTCCTCCCGCATTGATTATATAGACAATTACTGTGGGATTTATAAGGCCTTGGGCACTCCCACCCTATGAGCTAGCTTTTGGGGTAGTGATCCCATGGGTACCTATGATAACTATAAGTTATCCTTTCATATTTTCATTCAAGTGCTATTCAATAGAATATAATGGTTTTGTGCTGCATGTGTTGTAGGTATCTTGTTAAATCCCCACAAGGACAATTGTCTCTCTACTATGAACCCCACTGTGTATATAATCAAAGTTTCATTGAGAAGGAAAAGGCAGATATTGTGATCACGCCAGTCATAAAGCAGCTTTTGCCAAAGTTTACCTTGGTTTCAGGACAAGAAGATGCAGTGAAACTTGCAAAGCTGCTTCAAGCCAAGTAAGATTTTGTATTTACAGGCAGAATCACCAAAAATTCTCTTCAATTCAAATGGGTCATTGTAAAAGACCCAAAAATCCCATTCATGCAAAAGAATAAAATGAAAAAATTGTTATTTTGATACTAGAACAACTAAATGACTACTTTTGCTATTAAATAGCAACATTAAAAGAAGGTATTTACATGAATATGTTTTTGGGGACTCTGGAAAAGGAAATTCTAGGTAACAAATATTTACAATTTACGAACAATTAACCACTTAATTGATTATCATTAACTAGTTAAAAGGTTAAATTGTTCTTGATTTGAAATATTCTTCCAAGAATTTATTTTGGGAAGTTTTCCCTATAATTTTTTGGTTCCTTTGGAAGAATACTTTGAACTTTAGCTCATTTTGGTGATTTTGACCTTTTATATTTCTTGTTAGAAGTTTCACTGTATTTCATAGTTCTCTATCTTAGATGCTCTTTCCATGTTTGATAGGTTCATTGTGCCAATGAAAAATGGAGACCTTGATGGCAAAGGGCTTCTTGCAAGCATAGTTCAGACTGAAGGAACAGTAGAATCATTTAAGGTTAGATTTCTTTTGGTTGTTATTGATAAGTTGCTCAATATATGATTTTTGTATCTGAATATCACAAAATGGTATCTGAAGATTATAGTTCCAAAAACACACTGAAACACCAAAACTATATTATTACAATAATAATTCAAACTATAAGTATCCAAAAAATGGAACATAATACGTAAGTCATCCAAAAAAGGAGCATCAAAACTATTGTCCAATAACAATAGTTGTCCTAGCTACAATCATAAAAAATGGCAAGGAGCAATGGTAATGATCCAATAGTCATCTATCTATATTTATATATATATATATATATATATATATATATATATTGTTCATTGACTATATAAATCATAGAGAATTTTGGTTAAGAATAAAGAACACTAAGAGAGAGCTAGCTCAAAGGATGGGACTGCTTTATATACTCCACATTAGTAATAGAACATATACATTGATATATGGTGTGTGTTGGAACATAACATTGATATGTGTGTTATAAAAGACAAAGAACTAAGCTCTATTAATATTAATATGGACTTAATGAATCAACTACCAGGAGATATTTGCTTAGTAGCAAAGTTAAACACTTTTAAGACTCTTGCTCTCTCTTGCTTCTCATTACAGTTCGATGTTAATAATGTTTTCCATCATGGAGACTTAGAGGAGGAAATTTATATGGAGATTTCACCTAGATATAATTCCCCCTAGGAGAGGAAATAAAAAGTGTAATCTAAAAAGGCTTGGTATGGATTGCATCAATCCTCTCGTGCATGGATTGGAAGATTCTAAAAGCAATGGGGTCTTTGGGATATAGACAAAGTTAGGGTGATCATACTCTCTTTTTAAAGCATCCATAACAAGGTAAACTCACTATCCTACTTGTGTATGTTGATGACATTATTATATCAGGTAACGGCTTAGCTAAGAAATAACTATTAAAGCCGTGGCTGAGATGAAAAATCTTGGAGGATAAAACACTTCCTTGGATTGAAGTTTCTTACTCCAAACAAGGCATCTTAATTTCTTAAAGGAAATATGTTTTTGGCCTTCTTAGGGAGACTGTGAAGCTAGGGTGTAAGGCTATTGATTTATTCATTGAGAAGAATCACAGAAAGGGCAATGATGAAGAAAGTCCCAAGGATAATAGAAGCTCAATATTAGAGGTCGGTAGATAAATTGATATATGTGACATATACTAGATTAGGTCTAATATATGTTGTAGCTAATTCATATATGACCCAAGGTTGAGACACTTGCAGGCAGAATTCTGCTATACCCTGAAGCTACACCTGACATAGGATTATTATTTAGAAGGGGTGGAAATTTATCTATGGAAGTATATATGGTTGCTTGTTATGCATGATTAATCATTGATAGGAGATCAACCTTTGGTTATTGTATGTTCTTGGGTGGAAATTCAGCTACAAAGAAACAAAATGTGTATGCTCACTCAAGTGTGGAGATTTAGTTTCGAGCGATGACACAAAGTCTAATAGTTAATATGGATGAAGAATATATTGGATGACCTTAGAATAAAGTATGAAGCTGTTTTATAACAACAAATCATCCATTACCATTATTCATAATCTGATTCAGCATGACAGGACAAGACATATTGAGATATATTACATTTCATTAAAGAGAAATTAGATAGTGGACTGATCATTCTAGTATATGTTTCATGAAGGGCTCAATTGTCATATGTCTTAACTAAAGGGCTACATGGAGGTTTTAGGATCTCACTGCCTAGCTAAACTGGAATGATACTTTACCAACATGATAATAGACATTCATTTACCAGCAGCATGAGTTATGGGGGGTGTAATGTTATAAAGATTCGTTTTGCGTGCCTTAGTTTTTTTTTTTTTTTTTTTTTTTTTTTTTGCTTCAAAAAGTGTGAGCCCCACATTGGTTGCATTTGTAGTTATTATAAATTACAATTCTTTCCGAAGCGGCTCATAGTTGGGAGAGTGTTTTAATGTTGGTATATTATGGTCAGTATCATCCAAGTTTGTATCCCCAAAGCTGTAATCTCTTTGCCATTGTGTCAGAAAGCACATGTGGCAAACCAAGAAGCAATCTTCATTGGTCGTCTGAGAACATGAGAAAGATTTTCTAACCATTAGGAAAATGTATCATTTTTTAACAGAACATAATAGACATCTCTGCACTTAGCTCTCTAGATTGCTAACCTAATTAGCTTTACCTTATTCCTTCTAGATTGTTCCTAATGCAAATTTTATATCAGTCATCTAACACATGACCCCTCACTGAAAATTTACCTGTTGGTTTTTCGTAAGGTTTTTCTTTTGACTTTGGTTGCTTCATTATCAGTCTCCCTTTAACTATTTGACTCCAATCACCTAAACCAAGTCAGCCTTTCACTTTTGTTCTTGCTTTGTAGCATTCACATTCTTTTTCTTTCTTAACCAGCAAAAGATAGTGCTTCTCATGTGCAACAACAATGAAATTATTATTACTAAAAGAACAATGAAGTAATTGTTTAGTCCATTGCTAATAATTTGGGTGTGGTGTTGTTGGGATGAAAAATAGCTTCGAAGCTTCTCTACAGTTTATGATTGCTTTCTAGCTATATTCTTTCTTTTAATTTTTTTGCTAAATAAGTCTATCTTGAAATGGTTATCAATGCAGGAGCTTCTATCGAAAGAGTTACCAGATGCAAAGGTTGTAGAACCTACCCCTGGAGTAACAGTAGAAATTTCAGCAAATTAAAGCTGTAGCTCTTCTTTATCCCTTTGCTCCTTCCCCATTCATCTTTCTTTGGGGGCCAAATGGAACCAAAGTTTCTCCAAGATGAATATACTTTAGTGTCAAGGGTGTAAAAGCACTTATTGTAACATCCTAGTAATTACTTCTTCTACCATATACCATGTGTACTAGTTTAATTATCCTTTTTCTCTGAGGGATTTGATGTCTTACGTTGAAGGTAAAGCCTACTTGTAATTAATTGCCCCACATTTATTAAAAAATGAAAAAGAAAAGAAAAGCTTTGCACGTATGAATGTGTCAAAAATGTTAATTGCATGAGAAAATATTTTTTCTTTCTTGATTATGTCTTACGTTGAAGGTAAAGCCTACTTGCTTAATTGAATAGGATGAAAACTTGGCTTATGATATGTGTCAAAAATGTTAGATTGCACATCCTTGTGCACTGTACTCTTATTAATGCCTTAGCCTAGGTTATTATTATTATTATTATTATTATTATTATTATTATTATTATTATTATTATTATTATTAAAAGAAAATGAGAAGAGAAAATAATAATAGTAGTAAAAATCCACTAAGTTGTGAATGAAATACTAAAAATGATTTGCTTGTAATTTTATTGGTTAGTTGAGATAGACACTTACAACTGGTAAATAAACAGAATAAAGATTTAGTGGAATTGTGACCCGTATGTTATGAGTTAGCCTAAGTGGAACTTAACCTTGGTATAAACTGTAGGCTTATGGAACAACTTAGGCTTGTATGGGAGGTTATCTCCATAGTTTTTGCTAAGTATACCGTACCAGAGTGTATTATAGTAACTTTTTTTTTTTTTTTGGTAAAAGTATTATAGTAACTTTAATTATCTCATGTTTGAACACGTCGTGCAATTTTTTGTATTGAGTTGCAAGACACAGCCTATGGCAATCCGATATACTAAAAAGAAAAGATATGACAAAAAAATAGCTTGAGGAGCTAGCAAGAATCTAGAGGAATGAATACAGGGAATTTTGAATTTTATGTATTTTGATGGCCTATCTATGATGCCCCTTTTGATGTATAAATGATGTAGATAAGTAGAGATGGATGCTATATACAAATTTGGCATAGTATGGGCATATGTGGATGCAAGATAACGCACACTCCCTCAGTTTTGCGCAGAAATCGCAAATTTTATGACAAAATGATGGAATAAGTGATAAAATGATTGCTCTCTCCATGTAGGAGTGTGCAAGATAATCAAAAAACTGAATCGAACCATGAACCGAATCGCCCTTAAAATAATCGATTTTTAAAAATCAGTGTATTTATTTTTAGAACCATTTTAGTTAGTTCATATCATAATTATTTAAAATATATTAAATACAGAGCACTAAGTATAATTATAATTTTATTAAATATTTTTAATTTTACTAAAAATATATATATTTTTTATATCGAACTGTTTTCAATGAAAATTGATTTTTAAACATTTTTTATTTTTTCCTTTCAAAATATAACTTACCCAACTGAACCGAATCACTTCTGAATCGAACCAGTTTTGAACCGAACTGAATCATTTTCGAACCGAACCATTTAAACCAATTTGGTTCGATTTTTAAAAAAATTCGGTTCGATTCAACTCATGCACATCCCTTATCTCTATGTGACACCTAAGCCTAGCTATTACACTTTTCTTATCTAAAGTTTGATATTCAATATGATTAAGATTTCCCGGTGGATGTTCTGCTTATTAAAAATTATATTTAATTTTCAAATCTCTATTCAGTGGCGGAGTCGGGCTCCAATTTGAGCCCGAGTCAAAAAATCATACGTGTATTTATTTTTCTTAATTTTAGTTAGTTCATATCATAATTATTTAAAATATATTAAATACAAAGCACCTGAGCAGGCAGCACTAAGTAGAATTATAATTTTATTAAATATTTTTAATTTTACTAAATATATATATATTTTATATAAGAGAAAATTGAACACATAACTTAATGTAACTTACCCAAATCTTTTACCAAAATTATTTTAAGTTTTAGATAGGACCAAATTACAAATTATAGCCCCGGTCAAATCCATACTGACGCAACACATGGCTCCAACACTGCCTCTATTGAAAATTTTTGTTCAACTCAAGGCAAGATGTTACGATTACGTGTGTACTGTTATGTATTGTTAGTAGTGTAGTTGGTTTAGATATAAGTAATAGGGAATGCATATGTAGTATAAATAAAAAGCTTGGTGGAAAAGCAAGTCAATAATGAATAATCTCGAAATTTCCTTGATTTCAAATAAGGTAACATCGTAACACAGGCTTGAACTCTTGTTATATAATTTGAGTGCATGTTCTATTGGATCACCCAAACAATAAACAAGAATAGTCATCAAAGCGTTATTTTTTGGCAAAAAATTTATCCAAATGTCACGTGAATAATATTTTTCAAGAACAGTGATCAACGCGTCATAATTGGCAAAAATTTTACTCAAATGTTACTTTTATTTGCGAAAGTGTGCCACGTGTCATAAAATTATTGGTGAATGTAATTCGCTACCTGTCGTAGCGAATTACGCCTTCGTGACAGTCTGGTAAAAAGTATTGTTCACGTGATATTTGGATAAATTTTTTATCAAAAGGTGGCATTTTGATCACTGTTTCCAATAAAAAGCCTATGCACCCAAGAAGCTTCTTGAATTCCAACTAGAGACCATATCTAAGAACAAAACAAAAGAATTACACCACTACCGTAAGATGCAAAAAGGAAGACCAATGTGGTCTAAGATATGTTTATAGAGCTAGCCTTCTCAATAACCTAGTAAATAATTTAAAAAAGTTGCTACACAAGCGCAAAATCATATCATAGCACAATTTGTTAAGCTAGTAAATAATTAAAAAAGCTACTATATAATTTCTTAAACGTCCACCCAAATAGCAATGCACTTGCAATGACCCTAAATTATGAAATAAATGAGATAAATTATAAGTTAATTCATTATAATAAATGAAATAAATTATTTCATTTTATAGATTTCAAATACAATACTCATACTTGACGTTGAAATTCATATAATCTCTCATAAATGTGGTAGATCTCAAATCTCAACAACTCCTTGAGATGTTATCATTTAATTTGTTGGTGTGCACCATGGGTGCTAGTTAAACAAATAACAAATGCATTTGGACGTGTTAATGTGCTTAGGGGGACTGAATATTGGCTTTGAAATTCACCAATTAAATATAATATAATTAATTCCCTCTCGCAAGATTTTGATTTTATTTGAGAGTTTTTTCAGGCCAGTTCATTGGTTTGTCTGCGTCAATTATGACAATGAAAAAAGTACTCCTTGGGTTTCATTTATCATGCACCAATGACTCGTTTTGCTTCAGTTAATTTGCGCCATCTATTTTGTTAATATTATATCTTCTAAAAACTGTAGAGGGGTTAACTATTTATCATGTGATCATCGCACTAATCAAATAAATAATAGAGGTGAAAAAGTATTTCAGTCAACTTATAATTAAGATCTGGCACTTGCCCCTAATTAGCGGGTATTTTTATTTTTAAACTTGGTTTACTATTAATGGAACCAACTAATATGTGCACTTAGTGAAAAATAATAATCATATATACAACATGCCCTTCTAAGATTCAAAAGTTCAAGCTCTATCATTAAATAATTTGATTTGAGTACGATTCACTAAAATCATCTTCTTTTTTTATCATTATGACTCTAAGCAATAGTTTAATCAATGATGAATTTGCTTGCCCAATATTTAAGATTATAAAATTTCGCATAACTTATATGCTAAAATTTATCTCGATGTGTCTATAGTGCAATTTATCCTTGAGTAATAAGTTAATTATATTTATTTATATATAATTATAAGTCTATGTACTTTTATGCTATATATGTGGTTCTACTCTAAAAAGTAAATGTGACACGTGAAACAATTATAATATGTTACACGCACACGTGTGTGTGTATATATATATATATATATATGTGGTTATATTTATTTCATTTTATATTAGAGAAAAAAATTTCAACACAACACATATATAGAGATATGACAATCAAATTGTGTTACTACCAAATGACTTTCTTACCGTTCTCTCCAATGGTTATATTTATTTCCATCTTTGTATGGTCATGATTTCCCAAATTTAATGCTTTATATATATATATATATATATATATAGGTTATATTTGTAGTTTTGCTTTATACACACAAAGTGGAAGTATCCCACCTATTTTTTCTCTCTCATATGTAGGTCCCACTTGTAATTTTATTTCTATAACATGAGATAATCATATACAACATAAGATAAATATAACCCTATATATATATAGGGGAAAGTTATATTTATAAATTTTTTATTTCTCATGTATATATTAAACGAGCAAAGAACTTTTTTTCTTCTTGTACAAAAGTTCAGCAGGAAAGCCTTAAAAGAACTTTTTTTTTTTTTTGATAAAAAAAAAGCTAAGAACTTTTATAAAGGTAGGGTAGAACGATACGTTCTAATTAGTAATTAGACATAATTAGTGGATTGACTCGGAAATGACAAACAATTAAACCAACGGATGACTCCAAAATGTTTTGAATCTGGATTTAAACATTTCAATGTAATCGCTTGTAAATATAATAAGTACTAGAATTAAAATGAACTATATTAATTGTATAAGCGATTAGGGAAAGGGCAACATCAATGGCTCAAAAGCAAAGAGCGGTTCAGAAAGAGACAAGAGTTTGCATGATTCTTATAAAACTCAAGTTAAAAGCAGAATTTACGTATCTTTTGACTCAAAGGAAAAACAAATGTGCAGTTAAGGTTTGAAGAATATTCCTTATCACTGTACTATGACACATCCTCTCATAATTATCGAGCCTTAATATAATAAGAAAGAATCCATCAAATAAACCCGAACAAGACTTCACATTCACTGCACTTGGTATCTTTTACAATGGACCCGTTGTTTTTTTTTAGGACCACCGGTGGTCCCTTGAATTTACTCACTATAATAGGTCTTCATTATTTATTTTGAATCTTTTTTATGTATAATATGTTTTTATTCCTCATTCAGAACCTAGATTAATGTCATCGGTTGATTTTTCTTTTTTCATATCCAACGGATGAAAACTGATGTTCCACTGTGCACCCCAATTTAGAGATTTCACAGTAAACAAGCCTCCTATACGATCTTCGTATGTGTTGTTTTCCTATGTTTAAGCGACCATATAGGTCACCTGGCCCTATATTCACTCAAGGAGCAGATTTAGCATAACCCTGTCCAATTCTATACCACCCAAAACGACAATTGCTTAGTCCAAATCCATGTTCAAAGGATCCAAAGTCATGCCATTTGTTAATTTAATACCATAAAAATTTCAAACACAATGTTTCTTTAGCCAACATGTAAGTGGCTAAATTAATAATCAAAATACATGTCATGATTGAGAACTCATATATATATATATATATATATATATATATATATATATATATATATGTATATGTGATACTTTAACATCGGTGTCAAATTTTAAAATCTGACACCTCATCTGAGAGTCGTTAGATCAAAAAAGATCAACGACTTTGATTTGTAAGCATGTGACATCATTGATCTTTTTTATCTAATGGCTCTCAGATGAGGTGTCAAATTTTAAATTTGACACTGGTGTCAAAGGATCCTACTATATTATTTCAAATGAGATGTCAAATTTTAAAGTTTGACACCAAATCCTAACCGTTAGTTTTCGCTAATCATTATCATTTATTGAGAATCAATAGTTAATTAATAAATTTGATTCCTAATAAATGATAACTATTAATTGACAAAAATTAATGGTTAAAATTTGGTATCAAATTTTAAAATTTGACACCTACGTCAAAAAATCCTATCCATACATACACATGGGCGCGCGTGTAAAAGACTTTCTTAAAACTAACTTTTTAGTTTACAATAACGTACGTAGGTTCACGTTTTCTGAATTGGGATGAACAAAAAAAAGTTATTAATTATAAATCATACCTACCGTACTACATGTAGGGAATCAAATACCTACCGTACTAATTCAATATTATTCCGATTTTTTATGTGTATTCTATCTATTCATTTCTAATACTCTTAGATTAGAATTTTAATTAATCTTCTCATTTTTATTAAAATTCTAATATGATAATATTGGAGATGAGTAGGCATAAAAAAATATACATAATATCATATCTTTTTTTTTCGGTGAAATATCCTTTCTTTTTAACATATGATACAAGGTAAAATTATTTCTGCAGCCGCTTTACGTAAAGCAACGATAAGTGTAAGGTTATGATTTCCCACATTTAATGTTTTTATCCTTTATATGGTTATGATTCCCTGCATTTAATATGATTTCAAGTATATGTATGACAAGTATTTGATTGTTGCAAATTTTAAGCTGCAGAAATATAAACCTGTATGATACAATGTTAAAATCACAAATCTTCTTTATATTACAAATGATCTTTGTGAAAGAACCGTCCTTATGCCCATTACAACTTTAAGATCATATATTAGTTATTCGCTAAATCATGAACAGTGTATAAAGAAAACATTTCGTGGAATTTGCATTAGGAATATCCTTTACTTTAATTAACACACACATAATTTAGTGTTTATTCGGCTGCTAACAACTAGCTAGGCCCCACTGACCAAATTGTTAGCACTCTTACAAGTCTAATTATTCATGTTAAATCACTTGAATGATGTGGAATCTCGACGAAGGTTAGGTTGGAAAAACAGATGGAATAGTTTTGCTTGCTGGTCCTTACCCATAAGAAGATAATATAAACAAAAGAGAATATACCAGTATAATTATTAGATATAAAAAAATAATATGCCCCCTTATCCTGGAATATTCGGATATGGACCACAGTTCATTGGAGAGTTAGATGGCAATGTTTGTGAGCATGCCTCGTTTTTTTCTCAATAGATAAAGCTCTGTATATGCAGGTAATAAACTATACCAAGAAGGCTCCATCAGCAGCTCTTGTCCTTTGTTTTTTTTTTTAAGAATATGTATAATATTTTGGGGACTACTTCTCTCATGTAGTATGAGAGAACTTCTCTCATGTTAATAGACAAATGAAGTGGACCCCATTAATTTTTAGAAAAAAGTAAAAGAAAGGTATATTTTTTAATCTGAGAGTAACATAAAAGATCTTGTTTAGGAATACTATTGTAAATATAATTTCTAACTTTATGCTAAATGCTAGGGCAGGTGCTTATTTAATAATTTGAGCCAGCTGGTTGTTGTATTCTCAAAGTCATGCAATCTTTTCCTTAAAAAAAAAAATCGCCCTTTCTGCAATCTTTCAAAAATAACCATAGCAGTTAGCACATTACTGTCGGCCGTTAATAGCTCATCATAATTATCAATCTAGCTAAAAAATATGTCTTCTAAGATAAGGGGAAGTTGCATGTCGTCGGGTTGACAATCAAGTTATGTTACTACCAAGTGATTACCAATCAATCTTACCGTTAGATCGATTATATTGATCCAACAGTTATATTTATTTCCATATTTATATAGTCATGATTTCCCAAATATAATACTTATATGCTAGGCAGGTGCTTATTTAATAATTTGAGCCGGTTGGTTGTTGTATTCTCAAAGTCATGCAATCTTTTCCTTAAAAAAAAAAAGTCTACAATCTTTCAAAAATAACCATAGCAGTTAGCACATTACTGTCGCGTTAATAGCTCATCATAATTATCAATCTAGCTAAAAAATATGTCTTCTAAAATAAAATCAAAAAGCAGTTACCGACAGTTGTATAATAATTAAAGAGAAGATGATTACCAAAAAAAAAAAAGAGAGAGAGAAGATTAAAAAATAATATAGAAAGGAAATCACTTGGCTATTCAGAGTTACAAAATCAAAATTCATTTGATGTGCACTTAATTAGAAACAATATATAAAGTTTTTCTTTGGCTGAGATGGATCATACTGACTTCAGTGCTTTGTTGGGCTTATTGGTGACTACTTATTACCAACCAAGATCTGAATCTACTCAGCAGATTATTGAACAGGTAAATTTGTCGAAGTTAAATCCATTAATTAAGGAAACCTTCGAAGCCAGAAGGGTCATATAAAATCTTTTTAACAATGGCATTGTAAAATTACCTCTAGTTAGTTAGTTTAATTCTACTTTTTAATTCCTAGTCAAAGTATTAGTCTATTGGGTTTAAAACACTAAAGCTCTTTAGAGAAGGACGAAGAACTTTAATTATGACTAAATCCCAGTTCGGAAAGCTTATGATCGACTCAAAGAGTTGAAGTTTGTGAGGATCCAATTTGAAATTAGATAGTTGAAGTTTGTGAGGATCGCCTCGCTTTAAAAAGATAATTATAGTTGATATACCAAAAAAAAATAGCCATCATTATTGACAAAAACACAACCCTAGTATGTGTTGAAGTTCCCTCTATGAAAAGGCTTATGTGTAAAGTGGTTTATCAACAAGTACTATATGAATATCTTCCAAAAAAAAAAACAAGTACTATATGAATAAGAATATATTGTTTGTAAATTGGAATTGGGGGACAAAGTGATCCACACTGTGAAGCAGAATGGAACAATTGGTTAAGTCTAAAGATCACGTTTCGAGATAATGTCACTTTGATAAATACAAGAATATGACATTAATGAATTAAGTAATTAATCAACTACTAGAGATAAGGATTTGGGTTTATCCATTTCATGAGATGGAATATTACTAATTGAATGTCAACATGCATATTATAGGCGCGTGGAGTAATTCATGGGATGCATGGGACTTTCTTTAACAATGGAATATCCAACAAATAACCATACCTAACACGCAAGATTATTAAAGAAATTAAATTGGCTGATTGAAACTTTTGACCGTTCATGTGGTTGAGTTTGTGCATATATGTACCTTTTATTTCTTATGCTTTTTAAGGGACAGTCTGATTGCTGAACCCGTGCAAAGGGTATTGAGATTGAACAATAGAAAGTAAAAGAGGGTAGAAATTAAACAGAGCGACACACATATATATATATATATATATATATATATATATATATATTATTAGCTAAAGATAATTTTCTAAAAAATATATATATTTATTAAGGAAAATAGAATATAAATTTATAACAAATCATATTGCGGATGGAGTATAGAATTGGAACTAGTCATTAATAAAAAGATTTTTTTTAAGAAAAAAAAGATGTTTTACCTTTAACTAGTGATAAATTTGTTAATTGATTAGCTAATAGTATTCTTGACTTTGAATTTTCACTTAGATTTGACAACAGGTGTTGTGTATAAGTTTAATTAACACAATTTTGATAGAATTATAGACTAAGCCAACAAACAATATTTGCATGTCCCAACACATGATTAGATAATAAGTAAAGAGATTTTATAACGATAGTTGAACAAAAACTTAAAGAATAATTTTCTCGTGAGATTTGTGGTTTTTACCTATTAACAAAGGGTTTTATAAGAGTTAACCCGTAGGAAAATGATGGTGTTATGTTATAGAGATTCGTTTTGCGTGCTGAAATTTTTTTATTTTTTGTGCTGTACGCCCCACAAAATGTTATGTGTGTAGAAAAATTTTTGTGATAATGTTAAATGATATACGATAAACCCATTAACATATCATTGTAATATTATTTTTATGAAAAATCGATGTGATAATGATAATAATAATTGAATGCATTACATTATACTTTATAAGATTCTCCACATGTGTTTTCTTTTTTAAAAATAAATGGAAACTTTTTTTTATAACAATATATAAATAATTAGGATATACGTGTGAATTTTAACTTTTTTTTTTGTTTTTTTAAATACTAGAATCCACATATATAAATCTTAATATAAATATATTTGAGGAAGGTTATACTTGCAACATTTTTTTTACAACCTCTTACAACCATATCTTATCACCGTTAGTTTCCATCAATCAACGGTTATCATTTTCATAAATTAAATCATTAATTAATTATTAATTCACAATAAACAATAACCGTTGATTAGCAGAAATCAATGATAATAAAATATGATTATGAGAGGTTGTAAAAAAAAATTATAAATATAATTTTTCCCAATGTATTTACTAAAAAAAATTCAACTATTATCAATAAGTGAGGAACCCATCAATGGAACACTTTCACTTAATTTTATCTCACTGCTATTATGCAAATAGACAAACGAAAAAACAAATGTTATTCAGTACTTGACATGTGTCCAAAAAGACAAACGAAGTGGTTTGATGAGGGACCATGCAGTAGATTCCTCGAGGAATCAACCATTCAAGTAACTACAAAAATATATATTTTGCAAAGGAAAATAATGCTCTCATTTAATATGATATTGTTATTTTATTTCTCTCATTTTGAAAATTACATCTTTCTTTTTTCTTTTTCTTTTTTATTTTATAATGGTGAATCATATTTGAATTCTCTTTGTAACATGAGATAATTACTCTCATGTAACATGAAAGTAATGTTCTCCTTTTCCAAATTTGTAATGCCTTTTTGTGGAAGCTCGTGTCAATGTCTCAACATCATTGAAAATAGAAACAAAGGGGAAAAAATGAAGAAACTTAGCAATAATCACAAATATTAAGTATATAACAATAATTTTTCATTATTAAATTTATTTTTAGATTTATGCAATATAACAATATAGTTTTTCTTTATAAATTTGTATAATTCAATAATTATGTATATTAATTATTATTTATAAATTGAGCTACACCTACAATAATAAACAATAAATGAAATATACCAAAAATAATAATCATAAATGAAGGGAGGGGATGCAGAGACTCTTTAAGACTTTAACATTTGCATCGAATAGCAATTAATGGCATACAAAAACCAATCACATGATGGCTAACTTAGTGCATTTCATTAAAAAATTTACAGTAAATATTTGTTAATTATTTAACAAACCAATTTTTTTGTTCTAATATAACCTTAGTTAAAATTGAAAGATTACTTTTTGAAGTTTCAATACAATTTAGTCTGTAAATACTCATAACCATGTTTTAAACTTATGAATGCTTTTTTTATTTGATTTTTTAAATGATTTAAATTGAAATTTTGTGTGTGTGTGTTGGGGGGTATGTTGCACCGATACTGACATGTGACACGACACGTCGACACATTAATTCTTAAAAATGTCATATTTTGACATGTTAGTACACGTTTTGATATCAAATAATATTTTTAATATATATAATATAATTATATTTAGTACATATAACCGTCCATAATAAATTATATAACCAATTAAATATTCAAATTCCATAATAGAAAAAAGATTGACTTATAAATTAATCTGTTTAGTTAATAAAATAAAATTTAGACCTAAAAAAATATCAGATGCCTGTCGGAGTAGTGTTGATTACATGTCAGAAACACATGTTGAAGCGTTGATCGCGTATCTTAAAATATTGATAGTGTGTCGGAACGTGTTAGTGTTCAACACGTAAATTTTTTTTTTTTCAAAAATGTCATTGCTTTCTGGAGGGGGGATTGTCGGAACGTGTGAGTGTTCAACACGCAATTTTTGTTTTTTCTGGGTAGGGGGGTGATTGTAATAAGCGCCTGAAGCATAAGAACCCCTATGATCTAGTACCCCATTTTCTGTGAAACTGGAAAAAAAAAAAAAAAAGAACTTCCCAGAGTCTTTTGGCTTTTTAAAATCCAGTGGCCAAGTTATTTTCACTACTGATATATATCAGCAGCTTCTTTGTCCTATCTCCTATGCATGTGATGTTGTCAAAGTTGCAATTAAATTGAGACATTGTGATCTTTGCATATTCTGTGGGATATTCTCACTTTATGTATTTCACAATCATCAAGTTGCTAGAATCCTATTAACCCCATCGCACTCACAACAAAGGACAAACCCCAATAACCAAGACAATGTATTTGGATCACCCATCTCCAAATTACAACCACACTCGTTATTAATGTGCTCAATGACTTATGTCTCAATCAGAATCAGGATGGTACAAACTAGAGACCCTATTACAAATTTTAAGAAATTTACCACAATCTTGATACACTGCACCAATTTAAGAGAAGTTGAACATGCTTCCAAATACAAAAATAGAAAAATTTCAGTTCACTTTTGTTCTCATTAAACAACATGGTGTAGCCAGCTAAAAGGGGTGTGACTTATTTAACATCAAAACTGTCACTTTCTGTATATTTTCACCACTCTATTATTTTAAGTTCCATACAACAGGAAAAAAAGAAAAAGAAAAATAAAAAGTCAGAAGAGAATAGCTACAACAATTTAGTTACAAAACTTTTTTTACAACATCTTGAAAAAAAATCAACAGCCAGGTGAAGTTGTGGTGGTCTGGGTGGAGGATGATGAGGCAGGGGAGTTTGAATTAACAGCCCCTTCACTGTGATTAGCCCTTTCTCCTGAATGTGAATGCTCAGACACCTCTAATTGTTTGAACTGTGCCTTCTTAATTGAAGGAGGAGTTGATGTGTGTGTGATAGCTGGAGGATGTGAAGCCACAGGAGCATAAATTCCAGTAGAAGCAGTAACTGTGGTCAATTCCCCTGATGCTGTTGAGGTAGCCATAGGAGCATATTCTGGTGGTTGAACAAAAATGTTCCCAACAAGAAACAAAGGAGCTGTTGGTGAATTACCATTATTGTGAATAATGGGGCTCCTTCTGGTGTGCAGACGAAATTTCTGTCCAAAACATACAATAGAAAGAAATTTTAGACTATATTTGGGAACATAAAACTAAAGAAATTTGCTGTTACTTCTTCAACAGAAAATACTCCAATTATACTAACATGGTGATCTTAAAGCGTTATCTATATTTGGAAACATATTATAAACACATGCATTACTAAACCAATTTTTATTCTCAGTTTTGATCCAGCAACATAAAAAGAATATTATACCAGATCATAGAATGAACAAGTACTACACTAACCTGCAAATGACTTTTGACTTCATCATTGGTGAGACCATCAACCTTCATTTGATCCCTGATCTGTTTAGGTGTGGCAGCTGTGACATACACCAAATATCAAACATCAAAACACACATTTACAATTGCATGTGGAACAACACATAAATAACAAGAAGAACTTGGTTTTTCTAAGATACTCACAATCTGCACCACCAAGTTGCTGAAGGGCATGCAAGAAGCGCTTGTGCAATTCCTGTGACCAACACCGGCGCTGCTTTCTCTGATTCTGTCCTTTCTCCTCTCTTTTGTTGATTACAGCATTTTCTACTCTGACTGGTCCTGTTGAACTTGTAGCAGGTACTGGTGGTGAAGTGGGTGCTTTAATAACTGGTGATGTATTAGCCTTTCCATTAGTACTTTCCTCTTTGTGGAATGGTTGGAAAGCACCACAATTTCTCTTCACTTCCACAACATTTGTTTTTCTAGGCACATCCTGAAGCAAAATTTCAAAACAGTCAAAATTCAATTTCTATTAAGCACCAATTCAATTCAATTCAACTTTGGTAAAAAAAAATTATTTTTTTTACCTCTTTAGCAGGAGTGGGATCATGATGCCACAACTGAACAGATCTGAGCCAATCCGATTTCTTTTTATCAGTGATGTTCATGCTCTTATTCTTATGAGAATGTTGGTCATCATCATCATCAACAACAACATCATCATCTTCTTCTTCTTTTTCAGGGGATGCTATTTTCTTTATAGGAATGAACTCCTCAAAAACTGGGCCTTCTTCCATTGATGTCTGTTCCGAACACTCCGATTGGCCATTCAAATTGCACTCCGTCGTCGTTCCTGACAACTGTTGCCTACATGCTTCAATGGCTGCATCAAATTCACAAAAAAAAAAACAAAAAAACAAAAAAATTAGAAACCCATCAAAACCCACATCTGAAAAAAAGAAAAAACATACACCCAGAAAGGAAAGGAAGAAACTTTAACTTCGATTCAAAAAAGGGTGTCTATTTTTTTTTGTTTTTTTTTTTTTTTTTTGTTTACCTTGCGTGACAAGCTCCAATGACAGAGGAAGTTCTCTGGGGAAAACCTGAATTTTTCTTCTTTCTTCCTCCAATGCTTCGATGTAGTCACGGAATTCCATCTTATGGGGTTGCATTTTTTCGGCGAATTGCATTGAAACCAGGTTTATTTGTTGTTGTTGTTGATTTTTAATAGATTGTTGTTGTCGTTTTTGAGTTTCAGTTGTATGTATAGGTGTGTCAAAGAAAACAGTTTGAGGAAGAGGGTGAAGAGAAATATATAGGCAATGGCGTTCCGTATGAGCATAGAAAAGAAAACGGATTCAACTATGAAGAATATGGGATCTAAGTAGAATCAAATATAGGAATAAACTTGTAAGAGAGAGAAAAGGATGGAGAGTAGAGAGAGAGAAAGATCGTAGGGTGTAGAAGAATTAGGGAAACCATCAAGGTCGTGGCGTCGCGTATAGAAACGAATCTTTGATAATGATTTTTATATTCTTGCTTTGTCTTTTTTTTTTTAACATTATATGACTCTCTCTCTCTTGTGTCTTGTCATTTATTTTATTCAGAATTAGATAGGAAATAATGGGGGAAGAGATAGAATAGAGAGAGGTTTGGTTCCTTTGAATATTCCAGGATCTGATTCGCTTTTTATTACACTGTGGGCTGGCAATTTCGTCAGCGTTTGTTTTCTCTCGTTCCATTCTTTCTCGAGTTTGTTCATCCATTGGATAAGATCAAAGACTCTTCTTATCTTTTGTTGCGTCTTGAGAAATAATTATATGTTATGAAATATTATCTAATGCAATAAAGACAAAGTAACGAGGTTCATTATTTTTTCTTTTTAAAATAAAATAAAATAATGGATCTCACTATTTTATCTCTATTATGAAATAAATAGATTCCTATATATGGCTTTATTTTTCTCATGTAATATGAGAGAAATTATCTTATATTGTGAGAAAAACAAAATGAGGTTCACTAATTTTTTTTAAAAAAATAAGAAAAAAGAAATGCACACCTTTTTATGTGAATGTATAATTTTTCATATATATATATATATATATATATATATATATATATATATATATATATATATGAAATTATACACATCTTGTTTGTCTTATAACATAAGATAATTTCTCTCCTATTACATGAGAGAAATAAAGTTATATATTTATTTCATCATTTAACATAAGATAGTACTCTTATGTTCTCTTCACACCAAAAGATGAGTCATTCCTTTTTATTTTTTAAAAAATGATAGGCACCACTTTATTTCTCTCACCATAAGATATGAATTCTTTCCAACAACATTAAAGAAAGGGTTTTATATTTATCATTTAACATAATATAACTTAACTTTTCTACACACATTAAAGAGGTGAGGTCCACATGTTTTTATTTCTCTTTCATCATTCCAATTTTTCTCTCCCTTTTAATGTGAGAGTTGGAAACAACACTTACATTATGTTACATAACACTAATAAAACCCTTAAAGACATAATGCCTATATATATATATATAACCCTTAAAGAAATAATGCCTATATATATATATATATATATATATATATATATATATATATATATGTTCGTTTTTTCTACAATTACTGCAGATAAGTTATCTACAGTAAGTCTAATACGACGCCTGTATAGAAGAAGTAGCGCACAGTTTTCGAAAATTTTCTTTACATTAACATGGGTTCTGAATCAATAGTAGCATATAACAAGGATCACAACCAAAATTTATGGATTTACAAAAGGGATAGTTAAGTTTACTTTGGTTCCTTTTTAGAACAAAAAAATGAAAGCTTCAGAGGTTGAGAAATGTAACACCCTGCATAATTAGGAACTTCTATAAATTATAATGTGAAACATGCTTGAAGTTCAAATTAAATTTATGTACAGAGTGAAATCGATTTAAGAAGGAAAAGTATTTTATGAGGTAATGTGCACAGTTTAAAAGAGTTAAGACACTAGTTAAAAAGGAAAAAGGAAAAAGGAACAAGGATATGTTGAAGTGACTGTTTATGATTTTGTGCCTAGTTCAATACTGTTATGTTATTGGTTTTGTTGCCACACTGCTGGGATTATTCTCACCCTTTTGGGGCTGCTATTTTTATAAAATGGCAGGAAAAAGGAAAGCACACTTGAAGACGTGAAGTATATGGATGTCTGCTGTTGATTAATCATGATTGGACTCTTGCTGTTGTTGTTTAACTGCTGGATGACTGTATGATGATTGACGAAGTTATTATTTGAATTATGTTAAGTCTTTTATGAACAGCGGCTGTTTTGGAAACGTTTTGTGAACAGAATTTTTGAACGTTTTATTAAGTGCTGAATTTTAACAGTTTTACCGGTACTTTACGGGTCATGTTTCAAGGGGCAAATGAACTCCGATTTACTATTATTTTATATGCACGCGAAGCCCCAGAAATGTACTTTCAAACTGTGCAGGTTTTATTTTCATACGAAATCTGTACGAATTTTAATAAGCTTCGCCTTACAACTTGTTTTCCAGAAAACAGACAGAATTCGCAAGCATCTTGTGCATTCTGTTCCGTGGGGCTATTCACCTCCGAATCGCGCATAATTTATATGTACGCGGCGCCCCGGATGTCTAGTTTTTTTGAAGCTTGAAATATTTTTTTATCGCAGTGGAATTCGATTTTATACAGATTTTTCAAGGCAACAAGGTTTTCTGAAAAGTATAGAAAATTCAGCAAAGGGTTTTATCAACGAAATTTTCTATGTTTGATAAACGATTTCATTTTTCTAAAATTGTTTTTATGAGAATCAAATCTGGACCTTTTCAAGTTGCCAATTTAAATGTTATTTGATAAAGTTTTAAAATTTATGAGCTCCATACCGCTGCGACTCTAATACGATTTAGCAAACAACCCTCTTGGATGCATACAAGAGTGGGTGTTATAAGAAAGCAATCAACCCTCAACGTAATTATTTATACCTCATATTAGTTCTTAGGGTCAATTATGGATTTATCTCTTAATTTTCATATTTACATAATTAATTAATTATTTTTCCGTAATTAATGGGTGCAGGTTCTTACAACGCCGTTTTGGGAATAAATCTAGATGATTTATCTGCATTAACTGCAGATACATTTTTCCTATATATTTATGGTAAAATCATTTATGCAGCCACTTTACGTACAACAACGACATGTGTACGATTATGATTCCCCACATTTAATACTTTCATCCTTTGTATAGTTATGATTCCCCGTATTTAATACTTTTAAGTATATATATGGCAAGTATTTGATTGCTGCACGTACAGCAGCAGCTGCAGAAATGTACGTGCAGCAATCAAATACTTGCCATTTATATACTTGAAAGTATTAAATGCGGGGAATCATAGCCATACAAATGATGAAAACATTAAATATGAGGAATCATAACCATACATATCTCGTTATTGTACGTAAAGCGGCTGCAGAAATGATTTTACCTATATATATATATGGAAAAAAATATTTCTTCGGCAACTTGAAATAAGTTTATCTCTGACCACCCCAAAACTATGTCGTTTTGTTTATTTATTTCCTTATATTATTTAATTCATCTTTGAATGGTTATGATTCCTTTTTTCTCTCTCTTCCTTCTTTACTAATTTATCATTGATCTATCTTTCTACGGTTATGATTTAGTAGACGAAGATAAAATTATCTCAAACAGCTTGAGAAACGTTAAGCATATAAAGCCTTATACCTTTGTTTTTCTATAGTGAGAACTTTTAAACCCTTATTATAAAGAAACTCAATTTTGTATAAGGTAGTAGGTAAGCGTGCTTGTCTCACACCTAGTGCGACCAATAAGAGCAAAATGATTATGGTTTATCATGTTACTCATCATTGTGGAATCTGTACTACCTATACATTCCTTCTTCTGAAATGGAAGAGACACGTTTTACAAACCCATTATAAAGTTATTAAGCTGAATTCTCTCAACACGTACCACTTATAGTATTTTCCTCTACATTACTAGTTGCAATCTTACGATCCTACTCCAATCCAAGATATGGACTTGGAGTCTCACATTGGTTATATGGGTGACTAACATACGATTTATATGGACTTTGGGCTCTCTTACCTCTCATGGCTAGCTTTTGGGGTGAGGTTCTCCCAATGTTTGTATCAACTGGTATCAGAGCCTTCTTCTATGTCTCTCAGTTGCAATTGAACAACGTTGATGGTGATGCTGGTATTACAATTAGTGGTAGAGCCAGGAAATAAATTCAACAAATGCCAAAAAATCCAGCCAAGTAGAACCCAGTCAATGTCAAGGTTGTACTATGATTTTTAAAAAAATCATGTACCATTTTTAAAAACTAGCTGGTGTCTTAGCACCACTTGGTTACCAAGTGGCTTTGCCACTGATTGTAGTGTTCGCATAAGGTTAGTAAATGATTAGTACAAAGCCAGCCCACTTGGGCACCAGGACTAAATAGCATGATAGAATGTTGTGATCCTACTCCAAGGTAAGACTTGGAGTCCCACATTAGTTATATGGGTAACTAATGTGGGATTTATATGGACTTTTGGCTCTCTTACTTCTTGAGCTAGCTTTTGTAGTGAGGTTCTCTTAAGATTCATATAATCGTAACTCTCCATTGAATTTAGATTTATATATCTATCTCACACATCATTGTTATATTCTATGAAACACCGACATTTCAAAAACCCCAACGTGTCGTGTCCGACACTTCCCAACACTCTCGGACACTCCAACACGTGTTATAAAAATTCAAAAAAGGTTCAAAAGTTGCGTTGCGTTAAGCTTTTAGTTTCAACTATTAGATTCGTTGTATTGCGATTATCATTTTATTGAGTTTAATATAAATATTTGGGATATTTTGTGTTTCTTTGCAAAATTTATGAATATTATAAGTTTAGGTTCATTTTTTGTTAAATTATTGAATATTAAATATAATATACACTACATAAATTAAAAATATTATTTAATATCAAAACGTGTCCTAGCGTGTCGAAATCTAACATTTTTAAGAATTAACGTCGAAGTGTCATGTCGTATTATATCACGTGTCCCGTGTCGGTATCGGTGCTACATAGGTTATATTAATGGGTTGTACGAGTGTCATGCCATGACATAGACATAAATAATCAATGGTTCCCATTGAAAAAATTAAAAATAAAATAAAATGGACCTCACACCTTTTTGTATCTATGGCATGACACAAGATGTGTCATGTAATATGATATTCATATTTTTCTATATTAATATTTTTTTTGGAGATATTCTAATAGGTTCATTGCTTCGCGATTAGTCTGGTTCGAGAAAATTATAATTTCAAATTGCTCTCCAAAAAAGTATTGGAGAAAATCAAACACATATTCACAATTTCAGTTGCTCAAATTCACGACGCTATATAAATGAGTTTTGTAAGAGTTATGTTAAAGGAAAAATGATTGTGTTATGTTATAGAGATTCGTTTTGCGTGTCAGAGTTTTTTTTTTGTTTTAAAAATTGTGGGTCCCACAAAATATTGTGTGTGTAGAAAAATTGTTATGGTTATATTAAATGATAGATGTAAATCGCTCTATAAATATACTAAATCCTTTGAGGAAACAAAACCATCTCCATCACCCAAACAGTTCAATATATAAAACTTTACATAAAGATTATCAACGTATACTCACTTTTAGCCGTAGCCAGAGTGGAATTTAAACTAAGTATTTAGGTTTAAAAAAAAAAACTAAGTATTTAGAGAGTCAATATAAATATTCAATAGATAAACTAAAACTCGGGAACTTGGAGTAGTTGAATAATTTGAGGCAAGTCGTATTCTTATATTATTGTTTTTTATATTATTCTTATAAAATGAAAATTGTTTAGGTTCATTGCTAAAAGTGGGTGGAGAATTGATTCGACTTTTTTTATTTATTTATATAGTTATTTATGACATATTCAGAGAATATACCTCAGGGTTCTCAAGGAAAAAGAATCTTTAGGAAGCGCGTTGCACGCTGCTTATGATTCGGTACGTTCGCATTGTCATAAAAGTTTATGTTGGCTTTTCGAGGTTCCAATGGCCAAACCACAACCACATTTTCAATATCCCTAATAAGTCTCACAACAACCGTTTTCCTTATTCTTCATCCTTTCGGTAATAGTCACGTTACCACACCCTTGTCTAACCGATAAGAATAGGAAAAGTCGGGTCTCATACGGTGACATGCTTCGATATAATGTCGGACAGCAGTTGAGTTTTTCCAATACATTATTCCGACACGCGAATTCGATCGTGTCTGACACGGTCAAATGACATTTTCATAATTTTTTTATTTTTATTTTTTCATTTTTTTTCATTTTTTTAATTAAAAAAATATATATATTAATAAAATTTCCACCTGATCATATCACTTTTATTTTTTTGTTTTTTTCCCCCTTAAGTAGATAATAGATCATCTCAGCATCATTATTGTCAATTCTTATTTCGCTCTTGTTGTATTTAATTCTCTCTAATATAATTTGTTCTCTCTATCTGATATTATATCTCTCTCATCACAGTTTTTATTTTTTTATTAAAGCTTCCATCTTCATAACGTGTTGATGGGTATTATTAATTTAGTCTCATTTTTTTTAAATTATTAAATATTAAATGAAATATACACTATATAAATTAAAAATATTATTTAATATTAAAATGTGTCCCAACGTGTCGAAATTCATAATTTTTTAGGACTGACGTGTCGGAGTGTCGTGTCGCGTGTCATATCGGTGCTAGATAGTATACCCGTGTGATTCATTTATGGAAGATAATCACTTTTTTTCTTTCTTTTACCTGATAAATTTATTAAAAAGATTTAGGCGTGATGCGAATATTTATTATTGGATAAATATTTATAAATATTACAATTATTATTAAATATTGAATGGATTAGGTTTAATTATAAGAAATATTGTACCTAATTGAGATTTAGTTATAGGAAAGCTTATATATAGTTAAGATTTGATATGATTTTAGTTATTTCATTCTTGGATAATAAATACTCATTTAATACATTCAGTAATAAATAGATTTGATATTAAATACTTATACTTTTGCTCTCACTATTTCTTATCTCTTATTTTTATAATGCTTTATCAGCCTCAACCTCTATCATTTTGTTTAACGGTTTTATAAGAGTTATATTGTAGGAAAAGTAATTGTGCTATGTTACAGAGATTCATTTTGCGTGTCGGAATTTTTTTTTGTTGCGGGCTCCACAAAATATTGTGTGTGTAATAAATTTTAGAAAATCATATTAAATGATAGATGATAAATCCTTCGTTTAATGAAGAAATATATACATACCTGACCAAGAATCCAATCACAAATCTTCTTTTGACTATCGTCTACAATTATTCGAAAGTAGAATAATTTTTGCCACTATTCTCTCAATATAAATATTTGATAATATTTACTAAGTTTTCTATCTTTTGGCATTTCTATTTTCTTTTGCTGAAAATATGTTAGTTTTGAATCAATATCTAAAAGTGTGGCAAATTCTTTTAATAAAATGAAAAATTAAGAGATGAATAAATAGCGGGACAATTAAGGCCTGACATGTTGTAATTAATCATACTAATAAGATATTACGGATAATAATCGAATATAAGAAGTAAGTTTATCTTTATAATTCAGTTAATTATAATTAAAAAAACATGCCGAATTTAATTTTGCACTAGAAACTTCTCGGTGACATTTTTAGGCTCTTGAAATCATTTTTTTTTTAATAAACAGAAACTCTTTTTCTTATGGTAGTTTAAAATAGACTATTTTTTCATGGTTTAAAATAAACTTAGAGAGGGAAGAAAGTTAGACTTTTTTTTTTTTTGAAAAAAACTCTTATCGGTATTATACTGATATTGATTTGTTAGTTAAGCTGTACTGAAATTCACAACTAAATTATTATCTTTATTATATATTATTATGTAATTTTATTTTAAGTGATTTAATTATTGATCCATCGGTTAAACCAATAACTATGTCTGACTCGGATCTGAGTTTAATAACAATAATTGTTCTCATTCCTCTCTTTTTTAAATAAAAATTAATGCATAAGTTGCTGGCAATTGATAATAGGCAAGCGATGATACTCACTAGAAACCAATAAACAGTTTGGGAGCCTCATTTGGGCTTTTTGGAGCCCATATACTTTTAGTGGTAGAGAGTGTATTTAAAGATGAGACACCAAACATGGTCTGCAAAAGCCCAGGAGTTTGAATTATAATGAAACCCAATATGATAAGACACATGAACCAGATGAACCCAATGTCATTCAATTTTCTCAAAATAATCACCATCATCCAAATGGTCCAATGGATTCTCATTGCAGTGGTTCATGACATGCTTCATTAGCTTCTCATCTTTATTTCCTTTCGTCACATTCTCAATGCCTACATACAAACCATGTAAAATGCTGCCATTTTGAGCTTCAACCCTAACTTATAATAAGAAACAAAAGTACAAAAAAAAAAAAAAAAACAACATGTTCTAACAAAAACGCTAATTTTTAGACAACTACTAAATTTAAACTTTTCAACACTATTTCAACATAAATCTTAAACCATAACCCAAAATAATTAAGGGGATATGTTTCTGATATTGCATTGTCTCATGCAACAAAATTGTCTCAAACAACACATAAAAAAGTGGATCGAATCCATTAAGGAGAAGAGAGAAAAAAAATTAATAGGTTCCACCCACTTTTATGTGTTTGCATGAGACAATTTTATCTCATGTAACATGAAAAATATATTTCCCAATAAGTAAACACCAACATTTCATGCATAGCTAGGTTGAGAGGTATCAACACCAAGCTTAGCATTCGTTTGGATGCTGATCTAGAAGCCCTTCAGAAAGCTTTGTGGAGGGACTTGGAGATGATTCTCGTAAGGAAAGAGTTATCATGGTTCCAAAGAGCCATTGCAACTGGATAGAGAATGGAGATAAAAATACTAGGTATTTGCATTCTACAGTCGTTGCCAAATTGCTAGTTGGCTATGATTTACTTCGAAAGACTCTCTGGGGAAGAAGAGTGCAATTTGGATGAGTTTCCAATCAGGGATGCCTTCCTATTATTGAGCAAGGTTTTGATACTTTAGGTGCTTTGCGTTCTCATTTGGAAATCAAACAATTTATCTTCAATATGGAGAAGTTCAAAGCCCCTGGACCTGATGGGTTAAACGCTATATTCTATTAATCTTAGTGGAATACTGTAGGTAACTCCTTATGCAACTTTGTGTCGAATATCATTAGATGTCCCCGTATGGTGCAAGATATCAATCTTACTTCCATTTGCTTAATCCCTAAGGTGGAAAATCCTAAATCATTCAAAAAAATTCGTCCTATAATTAGTCTGTGCAATGTTTCATATAAAGCTATCACCAAAATTATAGCGACCGATGATGTGCCGCCAGCACATAAGTAAATTCAAGCCAAAAAGAGAAGATTAATGAACTATTCCTCATCTAAAATGCAATAGTTCTTATTGTAATCCTTAAATTCCACATTCAAGAGTGTTTAACTGATTTTATGCTCAATTTCAGGAAAAACAAACAAATCTGGAAGGAAAATGAGGATTGACCAAATAAGATCCACGCTAGTGACCAAGCGTGGGATTAGAAATTCACAGCGTGAGATTGACGCTGAGATTGACGCTGCAAGCGTGGGATTACAGAGGCATCCACGCTCACAGCGTGAGATTGACGCTGCAAGCGTCAGTTATGAAAGCTACAGCTGTGCTGTCAAAGGGCAAAATTGGAATAAAAGAAAAAATATTGGTCTTATAAATAAGGAGGTGCAATTCTGAATGAGGCATTGGTTCTTAACCTAGAGGAGACCGTCATTGTAGAGAGAGGAGGCTGTTCTTCGTTCTTTCTTCGATCATTCTTGTAATTTACTTTCTTGTTGGATTTTATTTGAGATCAGCCATGAATATGGTTGGCTAGATCTTAGTATTGTGGTAAGGGTCACAATCCTGAATGTGAACCCCTTGTAGTTTGGATTTGATTTATATATGTTTATCTTTCTGCATCTATTTTCCTTCGCTCTTCATCTCATTGTTCTTTTAGATCTGATCATTCTAACAGATCACCAGGGTTAGGATTCACAATAGGGATATTGGGATCCTAATTCCCGAACAGGAGGAAAATAGCTGTTCATGTAAGCACTAGGGATAGGCTACATGAACCGCAAACGTGAAGATTCACCGAGTTATACGTTTAACCTGAAAAGGAATTACTAAGGAATTAGGGTTCTAATAGGGTTAATAAGGTTAAGATCACTAAGGGATTAGGGCTTAACCAATTAAATAAAAGATGGTGAATCGTTTGATCAAAGGGTAATTCATATGTAAATTTACATTCAGATTACAAACAGGTGTTCGTATCTTACTGCAATCTTTTCACAATTGTTTTTCACAACTCTTATAATTCAATCTCTCTTTATCTCTTTCTTAAGAAAACCCTAAAATACGCAATTTACTTTTTGTTTTTAAACCAACAACTATTGCTACCCTCTTTTGATCCATTCAACTTAAGGGGATTGGTTATTGTAGTACTTGGTCTACAATCCCTGTGGAGGCGATACTTACTTATCACTTTTATTACTTGGAACGATAGGTATACTTGCTGAGTTCGCAACAACCAAGTTGAAGAAATTCCTTCCGAGGCTCATCTCCCCTAATCAATGCAGCTTTATTCAAGGGAGAAATGGCTCAGATAATGTAGTAATTGCTTACGAAATAATTCACTCTATGAGAAAAAATGGAAGGTGGGATGGATGACGATTAAACTTGATCTGGGTAAAGCCTGTGATCATGCTTGGATTGGAACTTCATCCATGACACTCGTGTGGATATTGGGTTACTTATAAACCTGGAGCAACTGATTGATTATTGCGTGCAATCTCCAACTATGAACCTCATTTGGAATGGAGAGCAACAAGGCAGTTTAAACCAAAGCATGTCATTAGACAAGGTGATCATTTATCACCTTACTTGTTTATTTTGCGCATAGAGAGGCTTGTTCATTTAAATCATGTTGCAATCCAATCCAAGGCTTGGAAACATGTCTTTTTAAGCAAGAATGACCCCCTATCTCGCATCTCTCATTTGCTGATGACATCTTCCTTTTCTTAAAAGCTTCCTTGAAGTAAGCTTATTTGATTAACCAAGTGCAAAAAATCTTCTGTGGTGCTTCGAGTCAGAGAGTTAGTGAAGAGAAAAAAAAAGTCTTATCCTCTAAGAATTTCTGTTTTGCCAAGGCTAGACAAGTAAATGAATGTCTGAACTTAGGCATCATAGGAGACTTGGGGAAGTACTTAGGGATTCCTATGCACCACATGCATATCACTCGGGATTCTTTCTCACATATCCTTAAGAGAGGAAGATTGACTTAACTCTTAGAATAACATCACCTTTTCTCTCGCTGGCAGGATCACTTTGGCCAATTTTGTTCTTGGAGCACTTTTGTCTTGTTCTATGCAAATGTTATCGCTTCCTATCTTGTTTTGTTATGACATTGATAGACAGACAATGAGCTTCATTTGCGGGTCCTCCAGCGATATTAGGAAGGTGCATCTCATTAAATGGGAGAAGATCTGCTCATCCAAGCTTCAGCGGTCTTTGTTTTAGGTATTCCAAGTTGGTTAATAATGCCTTACTTATAAAGATTGGTCACTGTATGCTTATGGAAAAAGATGCTCTTTGGAGTAAGGTGCTCGTGGCAAAATATAAAGTAAGGAACAAGCTCATTCCTAACGTCTGCAGAAGCAGAAACATCTCTAATTTATGGATAAGTATCTCTAAGTCTTGGCTCAAGTTTAGAAGTGGCATGAGGATCTTAATTGGGGATGTAACATGAACCAAATTTTGGATTGACAAGTGGGTCCCTAAACTGGACAATCTAGTATCTGTAGCAACGGTCCAAATTCCTATCGAGCATTTGGACTAGTGGTCGCAGACGTTGCCGCTAGCGAAGGAGTTTGGAATTGATCCTTATTCCAACATTTTCTTCCCTAGAAATTCTCAGTATCATTGCTGGGATAGTCCCTCTTAATCCTAAAAGATGAGCTAATCGGGTTGCGTGGGAACTCTCTTATGATGGCTCCCTTACATTCACATATACATATTCTCTGTTGATCCATAACACTGAAGCCCCCTGAAGTTGTTGGAATATTCCTTGGGACTGGAAAGGCCCCCATAGGATTCAATCTTTCTTATGGCTGTTGATACGAAACAAAATTTTGACCAATGCTGAGAGAGTTAGAAGGCAAATAGACCAGTCCATGGCTTGTCCTTTGTGTGGTTACTTTTCTAAAGACTGCAATCATATCTTTAAAGGCTTCCCTTGGGTTGTTAAAGTTTAGGAAGGTCTTCTAAATCCAATCCATATTAGAAATTTCTTTTCTGGTTCCTTTCTTGACTGGCTGCTGGCAAACCTTTAACATTTGAAACACACAAGAATGGATGGAGAGTGGATCACTTTATTTGGAGTGGTTTGTTGGATGGTCAGGCATGATATAAATGATTTTATGTTTAATTTCAAATCATCTCTTCCATACAGTGTGGTGTTTCGAGCTAAATCTTTACCTCTAATTTTTTTCAAGTTCAATCTTCTCTTGGAAAGGTTGGACTCGGTCGACTTTCAAGGAAGGAAGTTTTCATCTCGTGGTCCCGTCATCAGGAAGGTTGGTTGAACCTGAACTCGGATGGCTCCTCCTTAATGAATGGATTGTGTGTTTCTTATGGTGGTGTCCTCAGAGATTGCTCTAAAAGGTGGCTTGTGGATTTTTCAAGTTGGGCTGATTTATGGAAATTTTGTTGGGCCTTGACCTTGTTTGGAATCGTGGGTTTTGGTGGATTTGGTTCGAGAGTGATTCATCTACAAAAATTCACTTAATCGCTGATGGTTACCGGCTACAAAATGCTTTGTCTTCCTTGATTAACAAGGTCCAAAACATCTTAGACAAAGGGAGGTGTGTTAGAGTTTCCCATGTTCATATTGAAGGAAATGAGGTAGCTAATGCTCTAGCTTCTATAGTTGAGCCCTCGACTGGAATTTGCATATTCTTAATAATGTTCCTCCTCCCAGCTTTGAAGTTGTGCATAAGGATGTCCAAGGTGTTACAACGCCTAGGATGATCCAACATTTGTAACCAGGTTTTTCCGGTGTTTGTCTTATATTTTCATTTATTTCAAAAAAAAAAAAACACTAACATTTGTTTTTAAATAAAAAATAGTTGAACTTGCTAGTGTTGGATGTTAGTGGATGCAACGATGGCTTTTAAAGAATGCAAGTACGTTTTGATTTATTTATTTATTTTTGAAATAATCATCTTTACAAAATTTCATTTTGTTATTTAGTTGTGATTAAAAATTGCGATCGACTAAACAACCTTTATTTTCTTAAAAAAAAATCTACTTATAGAATATATTCAATTAAGATTTTAAAGAATTATTTTTAAATAAAAAATTTCATTGGTATTCAATTAGAATTTTTAAGTAATCTAAAAAAGCAATGCATGTGGTATTCAAAAACTTAATAATTTCCATAGATTTTTTATTAGTATGAATTTTGTGAGACTTTTTAGCGGGATGAATAAATAGTTTGTACTTCTCATAATCTCACCCTAGCCTATCAGATTTTTTTGAGATTTTCGTATTGTTTTGTTTTCCATAGCAATTATCTTCTCAAATCCAAAGTATGTTCTTTGTAAGGTTTTTTGTTTCGATTTCTTTTTCATGTTTTTGTTAATATCATTTTCAATTTTTGTTGTTTTTTCTTGTGTCGAAGAATCACACTAGTTAATTTTTTTTATTTAAATCCCCTTCTTCAATTGCATTGCTGGCTTGTCGGCAAAATTTTCAAATTGTTGAATATTCAATCTTTAGTCTTATGTTTTTTTGTCATCTAAGGACATTCCAGGGTAGGAATGAGAAGATACTAATATATGGAGGGTTAGTATAACTTGTTATATGCAGATAAATGTTACTTAGGAGGACAGGAACAAGAAATACTTTTTACCTTAAATTGTTATAAAATTGAGAAAATTATAGTAGATTTTATTTTTTGTTATTAATATCATTGTACTTCATGGTTATCTTTTTTATTTTGTAACTTTGAATATTTATTAAAAAATTATATAATTTTTTGAAATCCTATAAATTTATATCACCTTTCAAATCTTATAGAATCTAATAATAAATCCTTCAAATTCCAATCGTATGAAATCTCGATTATAATAAGATCTTTTAAAAAAGTATTTAAAGTTATTATCTTTCCAAATAATTTTAAAATTTTGAGAATTTTTAGATCCTAAAATAATTTTTTAAAATCTTAATTGAGTACACCCATGGAATAATTTAGGTTTGCGCATATTCAAACTTTTCAAATTTGTAGAGTTGTGTTTCGTCAAAACTCACAAATTTGTAAGATGATGTAATTTGTTGTACGCCCATAACTAGAAGAGAGACATATAGGATGAAAAATACTGGATTTTATCAAAAGCAAAATAAAAAAAATGAAAGATGTAGGGAAAATGTTTAGCATGAAAAAGAATTATCCTATATTCGGCAGAAAATAACAATATTGTTTTTCTTCTCGACCTCTTAATTTAATTAAGGATTTTATGTTTGTTATCTCTCTTCTCAAATGTGTGAGTAAGTTTGTTATGTTATAACAAACATAAAACCCTTTAATTAATCAGGAAAAATAATCATATTCACCTTATATCAACCATGTCATATCAATAACAGAGGGAGTCGGGAAAACAATACAGCCTCACATACCGCGGTGATTATTGCAAAATAGTACATAATTATCTTTTAATTATAGAATTAAAAATCCCAATTCTTGTTGGAACACAAATGGAATTTAGAAAAGGAGAATTATTAGAATAAAAAAGAGCAGATCGATATCAGCAAAAGAAATATTAAATTACATTCCGCAAGATGCATCATGATGCATAGATATATAAAGATCGATATTCGAGCAAAACATGCTTTTTCTCTTTCTAGATTGCAATTATACGCATATCTTGACGGAATAGGTAGTGAGACTCGGGTAATATTTTTTTTTTGGAAACAGAGACTCGGGTAATATTAATCATAAGAGAACGGATAGAATAAATATAATTAAATAATTTTTTTTTCCCAACTTTAACCAATAATATACTGAACCTTGAATATTATGGGAGTGAGTACCCAAATATTTTCATACGTTTGGGTCATGAGTTTATATTATCTCTTTCATAGCACAGTTCCACATGAATATAATACTTAGCGATGTAAATGGGCTAAGTTAGTCTATAGGAGTCTACGGCTTAGCCTATATTAGGTCATATTTGACCTATTACAAATAATAAAATAGAATATGTATAGACTTTTAAAAAAATTTATTTAAAAAATAGACCATAGACATTTTTATATGTGTCGGGTCTATAAACCTACAGGTTGGCCTTCATCATATTATTTATTTTAAATAAATAAATAAAATTATTATTTTAATAATTTTGAATAATAAAATAATATTTTTTTATTCTTTTAATTGTTGAATGTTTAATAGGCTTAAACAGGTTAATAAGCCCAGCCTGATTTTTTTTAATAAGATCATATCAGACTTGTAACTTGGGGTCTATACAAGCTATTAGTCATGCCAAACCCAATATTTTTTTATACAGACCTGACCTATTTAAGTCAAAGCTTACCCTATTTACATCCCTAAAAATACTAGAGTCGTGCATGTATATGATATAAATAGATGAAAATTAAAAAGTGATGCGGATGTCTCTTTTATTTATTTTTACGGATTTCAAAGTGATGATAATCTTTGTTGTCATGCATGTATATGATATAAATAGATGAAAATTAAAAAGCGATGTGGATGTCTCTTTTAATTGTTTTTTACCATTTCCAAAGTGATGATAATCTTTGTTGCAAGCAAATTCAATCAAAAATTGCTTAGACCAAAAGCGGTCCTTTGAAATACTGTGCATATACATATTTAGTAGCAACAGCAGCACGGAGCAAGCAAACCCCATTCCTTAAAGACCAAAATGATGGTCCAAGCTTTGTCCTTAGTCAACCAGTCAGCGCAGATCTATATATTCCCCTTCCCCCTGCTGTGCCGAATACAGATAATTTATTGCTATGATACCTTTATGAATATAGTATTCCGGTGATTTGTTAAATATTTATTAGATATATTTAATAAATTTATAATAAACATTTTAATATCTATAAAGCATAAATAGCTATTAATGCATCAAACTAAAAAAAGGGTCCAAGAGCGATGTAACATCGCGGTGGCTTACGAAGGTGGAGAGTAAACGCTGGTGCAAATAGATACGGATAAAGAGCGACTCCTGACAAGTTTCTAACGGAGGAGTACATGAATGAGTTGAATAAACACCCGAAAGAGAGGGATTTCAAAAACTGTACAGGTATAGGACTTTACACTAGTTAAGGATAGCTTATAAGAATTCATTGGTATTACCTAAATTAACAAGATGCATATACTTTTTGAAAGTCCAGAGCGAAAGAATTACATAGTTAAGCGTGTTTAGCTTGGAGTAATTCTGGGACATTGACCTTCTGGGAAAACTTCTCAAGAACTGTGTGAGTGAAGACAAAAAAGGCCGAAAAATCTCGTGTTAGTTTGTGAGGATAATCATTGATTTTTGAAGTGGCCAGACATTACAAGAAATGCCTAGTTTCTTGGAGTGATTAGCTTATGCTATAAACGTGCTTATTTATTTATTAGATTTCTCCATCGGTTAATTGTTAATCAACTAATTTGGTTAAGTTCGGATATGATCACAAAAATACTAAACTCTTCCAAATTTTTAATGTAGCTGCATATATATATATATATAGATTCGAACTCCCGAGACCACTTATTAAGTTGAAATAATTTTTTACTATTGATCCACGTTATTAATTGCCGATCTCATGTGGATCCTGAATTGTTTTGTTTTAATTGGTAAGCCTAGCTAAGAGATATTTCGACAAGTTGGATATATTTTAATTTACCTATCTGACTAATTTTCATTTTATTATTGGAGTACAAGAGTTATGCAATCTTAAAATTTGAGCACGCATTCTCATCTCACGGGTCCAGCTGGTTGCTTTGCATATAGAACCACTGAGTTCCTAAACTTTATTTTGATACGAGCATATACTATATGTAATTCACAGGTCCTCTAATGGTGTTTCTCACAAACACTCTAACACACAAAACAAGTCTCTGAATATACCTCTTTTGAATTATTGTATCTTTCAAGCCTTAATATTCTTTTTCTCTGGCTATGTTTGATATGAAATACAAAGGACCTATTTATAGGCCAACATACAAAAGTCTCCAAACAACACAACACTTCATAACTAAAAGACACAACTCTTCATAACTAAAAGACACAACTCTTCACCAAACTCTAAGCATAATAATTGTCCACTAACAAATTCCTAAGGACATATCCCTTCACCACAAAACTCTTTATTTTCTATTTCCTATTTTCTATTTTTTATCTCATTAAAATTTAACCCAACAAAACTCCCCCTTAAATTTTAATTCTTCATTTTTTGAATTTTCCAACGATTGATTTTTCCCGCGCTGCTTCCATGTTGTATTCCTTTCTTCAATTTTTTTTGTTTGTCCGGCGGTTCCTTCATTGGTGAAAGATAGACAGTCTTGAATTTTTCTTCGTCAACCACTTCCACAATTACACCTTCCATTTTTCCGCTCTCAGCTTCTTCACTGCCGGGTTTCCTATCCGAAACACCTGCTTCGGCTTCTTCTACAACAATATCCACTTCATCGCCGGGTTCTTCTTCAACAAGTCTAGCTTCCACGCGCCTCATAGATAGAATCTCAAACCACCGTCCTCCAGGGAAATGGTCTCTTTTCGGTGGTGTCGACATCTTCCACTTCCACCATAAATTCAATGCAGTCTCCGACTTCTGACTTCCAACCTGAACCATGCCTATGCCGGTCTCCGACATCAACCTCATCACGTCGGGGTTGAGCTCTTCTCCAAAACATGAACTCGGTGATTTAGTCGGGATCTCCCCCATCATGGTTATCAACACGGAACTTGGATTCGCGGTCTCCTCCATGTCGATCTCCATCAAGCACCTCGGCTTCTCAATCTCCTTTTCGATTTTTGACTCTATCTTCAGACACTCAGGTTCTGCGAAGTCTTCTACCTCGACAATGGTCTCGTCGTTCCCGTCCTTCTCCGCTTCGATCTCGGCTCCTTCGTTCTCCTCATCTTCTATCTCGGCTCCTTCGTTCTCCTCCTCTTCTATCTCGGCTCCCTCGGCCGCAGTCATCTCCATCGTCTTCTTCTCCGAGTCGTCTCTTACGCGCTCCGACACATCATTCTCCTCCGCGGATGCGTTGCCGTTGGCAACCTCGGATTCCGCCATCTCTCTTCTTCATCCGCATCATTCTCCTCATCTTCATCATCATCATTGAAGATTTCATCTTCTTCATTAATCAGATCAAAACGTCCAGGCAAGTATTTTGTTATGAAGGCCATTAGAAAATTCTTCCATATATTATTAAAGTCGCGGCAGTTCCATGTACGGAACCATTTCATTGCGCTTCCTCTGAGTCTTCTCATGGCTACCTGCCATTTGTACTCCGTCCAAGTTTTTTCTTTCCGAAAAAATTCCTTCAAACAGAGAAGCCAATCTAATGCTTCATCCTTATCCCCATGGAAGAGTGGCACCTCCAACTCGCTCTTTTTCTCCATAGCTCTGATACCAATTTGTAATTCACAGGTCCTCTAATGGTATTTCTCACAAACACTCTAACACACAAAACAAGTCTCTGAATATACCTCTTTTGAATTACTGTATCTTTCAAGCCTTAATATTCTTTTTCTCTGGCTATGTTTGATATGAAATACAAAGGACCTATTTATAGGCCAACATACAAAAGTCTCCAAACAACACAACACTTCATAACTAAAAGACACAACTCTTCATAACTAAAAGACACAACTCTTCACCAAACTCTAAGCATAATAATTGTCCACTAACAAATTCCTAAGGACATATCCCTTCACCACAAAACTCTTTATTTTCTATTTCCTATTTTCTATTTTTTATCTCATTAAAATTTAACCCAACACTATACACACACAAATTATATTTGTTTCTTCACCTCCATATGTAGCTTGTAATTATAGCTTGTAATTATACACCTCCATATGTAGCTTAACCAGTCAAAGTTTTAATTCAAGTCATGCAGTGTGTCTCTTATATATATATATATAGGACGTTCAACGCGGTAACCCTTGTTTATTTTACACTCAGCATATACCCTGTCACCTTTGAAGATGTGAGAGCCCACACTTTCTTGTCACTACGTGCAGGCAATGTAGACAAGATAACTGTGAGAAATAAAAAACAAAGAACAGAACAAAATTCGAGGACCAGATACTGTTATGTAATCTAAATTGGAGTCAAATATAAAATCTCTGACTAGAAGGGTTGTAAGAGAGATAGAAAAATGTATTAAGAGCATTGAATATATATTAATGGCTGCAATGGGGGCACCCCCTGTGAACTTTGAAGTGAGAGGGTGTGACATTTCAATGATATGGGCGGCTACTAAATTCTCAGATACCACTGTTTGCTTTGTCCGAGTTTCTTTTCTCGTACAAGAACAACAAATTGGCAAAACTTACCTTTGTCTTTCCCTCATTCAAATCCCTCTTATACCAATTTCACAAAGCAAACTCATGCATTAGCTACAGTTCCTCTCTGTACTTGTTTGGCCCATGTCATTCAATCCATGTCTTATAGAATCCAAAGCCCTCTATATGCAACTGTTGCAAAAATCCTGCTCTAGTTTAAGATTCTCAAGTTTAAAAAAGTCTTTATATAGGAGTTTGGTAGAGAATAAATTTTTTTAATTCGGAAATCATAAATTTTGAGATTATGCGGGGGGAAGTCAGTTTATTGAGAATGTTACCAAAAAATTGTTTGATTGGTAAAAATATTTTTTGATAAAAAAGTCAATTTTGACCAAGAAAGTCAAAAAAAAATTAAATTTATGCAAGAAACCGGATTCAGCAAATACCACATATACTTTGTGATATTTCTTAATGGTACTTTGACCTTTATTTTGTACTACAATGAAAATGCTAGATAAACTGGAATCATGGAGAAATTCTTGCAACACCTCTACCAAACATAGGTTATGTGAAAACTATCCCAACCAAACATCACCTTAGAGTCATTTGGTAGAGAAGAAATTATTTTAATTTGGAAATCAAGATTTTGGAAATTATGTCGGGGAAGTTAGTTTATTGGGAATGTTACTAAAAAGTTGTTTTATTGGTAAAATTAATTTTGAGTAAAAAAGTCAGTTTTGACCAAGAAAGTCCCAAAAAAAGTTAAATTTATCCAAGAAACCGGATTCAGCAAATACCACATATTTTGTGATATTTCTTAATGGTACTTTGACTTTTATTTTGTACTACAATGAAAATGCTGCACAAACTCGAATCATAGAGAAATTTTTGCAACACCTCTACCAACGTAGGTTAATTGGAATCCCAAAAGAGCTTTTTCAGGATTCTAAAAAATATACACTTTCCAAACAGCACGTTGAGGCATTTATCTCATATAGGATTTCAGTGGGGCTCATCGAAACTTGTTGCTTTTTCTTCTTAACCTAATAATAGGCAAAGCAAAAATTCGTGGTGATCCTAGTTCCTAGTAAATGGTTTGGAGCTTTTTCCTCACGTGGGGTTTGAAAAGAAATATCATCTTTTTTAATATAGTTGCCAACTTGTGTGTTGTGTGTTTCCCTTTTTTCTTCCTTTTCACCTAGGCGTATATATATCCTAATTTCTAAACATCTTCATTAGTTAACAAAATGAAACAAGTTAATTTGCATGGACATGTGTGTTTTCACATCAGTCTTGATTTTTTTAATTCCAGAGGATGTTTTCATGTTCCTCTTTCATTCAATAGTTGACGGTTGATCTGTCTGGGAAAATGTTATTTCCTCTGCAGGTTATGTAAGGACAAAACTCATTGAGGCCAGTTATGCTGTCACTGTGTTTAGCATGGTTCAGAGTCTCTGTAGTAATCTGTCTTTCCATGTGAATACATGATACTTTTGTTTCGAACTTTAATGTTTAAGTCGTACGTACTATGAAGAAACAATTTGACTTGTGCACTTATTAGGTATATATACCTTCACATGAATAATATTTTATGGGATAAAATATTCTGCCTATTTTCTTTTCATGTGTATTTTTTCTACTTATCTCATCAAAATCTTTACTATTAACCTTCATTCTTTCTCTCTCCTCTTGAAATTATGATCTAATGGTGTTAGAAATTAATAAGTAGAGTAAGCATGAAAAAGGCAGACATAATATCATATCTCATCATATATATATATATATATATATATATATATATATATATATATATATATATATTTGTGATAATCCTTGTGCATATGATGAAATTAATAAGATGTATGGAACTAACATAGATCTAAATTCATGTCTGCAACAGCGAATTTTTTTTAAAACAGTAGCTATATATCACAATCATACTTTGTCCTAGCCAGTTGTGGTTCAACTCAATAGTTTTTTCTTCTCATAATTTTTCTGCCATTGACAAAAACAATAGCCACGAGAGTAACTTTTGCCATGCATCTACAATTTAAGATAGAAAGAGTGTGGGTATTACTATGAAGAAGCAGAGTAAGCTAAAATTGAGATTAAAGCATTGTCTGTATGATTAGAGATTTAGAGTGGAAATAACTGGGCTATTTTATTTTATATTTTTAAATTGTAGATTCAATAATATATAATATCATGATTAATTTTATATTTAAATGTACGATGTAAAAATGCAAATGCTTAGTCACAGGATTAATTCGGGCTGTAATCAAAGCAATTAACAGGCACCCAGACCAGATCACGATTCTATGTTCATGAGAAACTCCAATGTATAACTCTTGACTTAGTAATATATAATTTAATTGATTAGTAAACTTGCTTATCTTGTTTTCAGCTTCGTTTCTGTTAATTTTTTTCAACTCTGATTATATTTTAAAATTATATACTTGTCAAACAACTTGATTTTTTTTTGATAAACAAACAACTTGATTTCACATGCAATATTATAAAGTTAAACTAAAATCTTTCAAAAATAAAAAATAAAGTTAAACTAAAGGGGTTTTAATATTTCAATAATGTTATTTATACAATCCTTATAATTTTTTTTATAAATTATACATAACTAGTAATTCTCATTGCGCAAAATGTCATTTTTTTTTTCATCAAATTAAATTACAGCAATAATGGGTAGATTATATAAAGTACTTTTGGGTTAAGGAACCGTACGTTACTTTCTTTTAACAGTTTGGCGAGGTTAACTAACCTATAGTTAATTCCATAGGTATTGTATTAGTTTCACCGAATAGGTATTTTCTAATAGACATTAAACAACAAGAACAGTTGTGAGTGGAAATTTCAGTGTAACATCAAATCAGCTACATGCAAAAATAGAAACCTAACAGTGATAGGTGATATATCCAAAAATCACGGCTATCAATTGATGCCGATATTTCAATAGTCATGTGTTTAACACCCTGTATTAGTAAATTATGTAATGTGGTTTCTTATTCTTATTAAGCAACCTAGAAAGAAAGTGTAGGAGAGTGGAAACTGAATATAAGGCATTGATAAAATAGCCTAGAGCCCTAGAAAGAAACTAGGTATAATGGAGGTGACCTAGATGAACATGAACTACTCAAAGTGGAAGTTGTACCTGACCTTTTACTAGCCCTTTTGGTGGACTCTCTTAAAGAAAGATGCTTATTGATGGGATGGGTGTGACAGTCAATCAAATTTTTTTCAAGTTTTGGGCTATGTCCAATCAAAGATATGGCCCACACTAGCCCTTTGTTTCGGCCCATTAATGTTGTCTGAGGTGAAAAGTACTAAACTGTTCACGTAGTGTGCTTGAAATTAATGAATTGAGTAGGCAAGACAAAGAATCATCCCTTATTTCTCTGACTTTTTGCCCAACATTGAGAATTTCTCCATTTGTATACCGTGATGCTACTTTTCTAAAGATTCCCAGTGGTTTCAAAGATTACAATAACTAATATCCAAGGTACGTAGGGTTATGTCATATATGTGTACTTAGCAAAATATGAAAGTAAAGTTAATTATATAGGAGTGCAAACACGTGAACTATTCAGCAGGGTTATTATTATTTTTTTAAAAGAAAAATATCAAAAGAGTATATTACTTAAATAATTTGATAAAGTAAAGTAAAACTCACGTATTTAAAATGATGGGAAAAACAAATATTGCGGAAAAAATGTTATGTTATGTTATAAAAATAATTAATTTAAGATCCACCATTTGTAAAATAAAAATAAATTATAGTTATTGATGAGTCAGTTGAAAAAGTGAAATTTGACATACACGTCCTAAAATTATATCAACTGTACGTTCTTTCTGCATATGCATGTTATTTAAAAAAATAAAAATAAATACAAAATTGATTAACTATTCTTTTAAGAGAAAAAATGTGTGTCCTTCTAAACAACATAAATTTAAATTTTTTTAAGAAAGGAATAGATACAAAAATATGAAACTCATATCTTTATTTTTTCAGTAGGACCTAATTTTTTTGTATTTAGCTCTTTATTAAAAGGATCTAAATTATAAAAGAACACACAATTTTTTCTTCTTTTATTAATAAATTATTTTATAAAAATAGTAACATATTTTATAGCACCAGTTCTTGATGTCACTTTTTAAGATTGCACAGCATACACACACACACATATATATATATATATATATATACATATATATATATAAGGTATGACACATATGTGGTGGGACCTGCCATTTAAAGATAAAAGAAAAAAATTGAATGTCACGATTTTTGATGAGTGTGTAGGAGATAAAACTACTCTTACGCAATATAAGAAGTAGTTTTCCATATATATATATATAGAGGAAAGATTCAACTCCGGTGTAAATTTGAAGTTTGACACCTCATCTATGAGAGCAGTTAAATCAAAAAATATCAACGACTCTTATTTGTAAGCATGTGACATCATTGATCTTTTTTGATTAACGGCTCTCAGATGAGGTGTCAAATTTCAAATTTGACACCGATGTCAAAGGATCCTACCTCTATATATAGATGAGGTGTCAAATTTCAAATTTGACACCGATGTCAAGGATCATGCCTCATATATATATATATATATATATATATATATATATATATATATATATATATATATATATATGGGTTTATCATCTATCATTGACCAGAAAATTTTTCCTACACTCACAACATTTTGTGGGGCCCGCAGCAAAAAAAAAACCTTCGGCACGCAAAACGAATTATATATATATATATATATATATATATATATATATATATATATATATATATATATATATATGATGAGGATATTCTAACTACCAAAAACTGTGACACTAACTTACTACCCATCATATCACCATTGGATCAAAAGAGAGAAGAAAAAAATATGAATGTCAAAATGTTAATCTAATGATTAGATAGTGTAGTAAGTTGATTGTGAAAAATTTGGTAGTTAGAATATCCCTCATATATATATATATATATATATATATATATATATATATATATGGGAAAATATACAGCTTATGTTGCGTAATAGCCTCAAAACTATGTCGTTTTGATTAATGAAGGGTATTTATGTAATTTTAGGTGAATTTAGGGTGTTTTTGTTTTATATAAATAAATAAAATTACAATAACACACTTCATTAATTATCTAGAATTAATATAAGACCCTTCATTAATCTCTTCTTGCATCTCAAAAGATTATATATATATATATATATATATATATTATAAGAGTGGTAAACACACAATGTGATTGGTTTACATGTTAATTACACAGTGCAACTATCACTTCAGTTGCATTAGCATCACCATCACGATCACCGACAGCGTCACTATCACTATCCCTTTTGGTAATAACAAAGTGGGGAGAGAGAAACACACGCCTCCCCCTCTACAGTTCTCCATGTCTACTTCCTGCGTTCATATATTATCATTCACTATCACTTTTTATTTCTCTGTAATTGAAAGGGACTGTGCCATCGCCCACTCACTCTCACTTTTTAGTGTGTCTATGTATCTGTGACTGTGTGTGTATTAGATAGAGATAAGAGTAAATGCGGGCAGAAGAAAAATCAGAAAACCAATATGAAGTTTATGGAGCTCAAATGCCAAGCATATGGTTTAATTAGTGCATAGAGCTTGAATGGGTTGTTTGTGTGATCTAATAATTATGAGCTCAAATGAATAGTGAAAAAATTGTTTTTTAGTCAGATAACTCTAGTTTGAATAGAGAGTCATGACTGATTATGTGTAATTTTTATATCTCTCTTGGCATGCATTAAACAAGTAAGGTTCAATTATTATTAATGAAGAAAGAGATGTTTAATACATCCGAAGATAGAGATAGATATAAAAATTTTACACAACTAGATCACATGAGATTTTAACATGAGAGAAGATTCATTCTCAAATGATATTGAGATTTTTAAAACACTATACTACCAAATGTTCAAAACCCTTTGCCAATGGTATATCTCACAATTAGGTGGAGCACCACACCTTTATTTTTTTTGTCAACTCTCTCTTCTCTTTTACTTTATCTTTCTCTCTCCGAAAATGACACAAATTTACATCCTTTAAAATGACACACACTTTATCCATTTTTAAAACACTATACTACCAAATGTTCAAAACCCTTTGCCAATGGTATATCTATCAATTATGAAGCACCGACACTTCAAAACTCCTGACGTGTCGTGTCCGACACTTCCCTACACTCTCGGACACTTCAATACACGTTATATAAATTCAAAAAAAGATTTAAAGGTTACGTTGTGTTGAATTTTTAGTTCCAACTATTGATTGGTTGGATTACGATTACTATTTTATTGAGTTTAATATAAATATTTGTGATATGTTATGTTTATTTGAAAATTTATGAATATTATAAGTTTAGATTCATTTTTTTATTAAATTATTGAATATTAAATATAATATACACTACATAAAGTAAAAAATTTATTTAATATCAAAATGTGTCCTGACGTGTTGAAATCTAACATTTTTTAGAATTAACGAATCGGAGTGTCGTGTTGTATCGTGTCATGAGTCCCGTGTCGATATCGGTGCTATATAGTCCATCAACGAGGCAAGTGTGTTGATAACATATCTCAACCTAATATTTTAAATTTTTGGTAATTATATAATCCTCATTTGTTATGTCTAATTAAAGTGAAACTTTACCGGACTCGTACTTAACTATTTTCAACAAGACTAAGTGCCCTAAATGAACCGGAGAATGCCTAAATTGGATCAATTTTCTATATGAGTTGAATAGTGCTGCAGGAATCGGACTAATTAAATTTTGATGAACCACTTGAGGGAATATAAAAAAAATGGAGTGTGTTGAATGAGAGAGAGAAGTGAAGAGGGAGTACAACTGGTACTGCTATAGTGTCGTATTGGTGCGCTATTCCATGCGTTGCATCCACTCCTTGCCCTCATTGCCTCTCTAACCCTTCCCTCCTTTGCCGGTGCTATGTCTCCTCCATTTCCAAACACGCCAAGACGAACCATATCATCATCAATTTTCCTTCATTTCACGTGCGCACACACACATATACACATGCCTCCCTATCCATGCTAGTGCTACCACCCTCTCTTTCTCCCATTCTCTCTGTTCCATAACACTCTCTATAATGCACGCACACAACATTAAGGGACTCAAATAAATCCTTAACATAATGTCACGCTCAAAATACACTTTTATATATATATTTTAAAAAATACTTTTATACATGTTAATTATCAATGTTGAATCTCAAATGCCAAAAGCCAATTAAAACATCCACAAGATTTTGTTTATTTATAGAGTTTTATGTTTATCATATAACATAACACAACTTCATTTTCCTACACACATATGAAAGAGGTTACCCCCGCTTTTTCTTTCTCTTTCATCATTCCACTTTCTCTCTCTTTTTTGTTGTGAGTGTTGGAAACAAAAGTTAAATTATGTAACATCAACATCCACACCACAAGATTTTGTTTATTTATATTGGCTTTCTCGTCCCCACTTACCATATCAGAAACTATCACACCCATCAAAAACCCTCTTTCACTCCCTCACTCTACACTCTCTCCTAGCTATAGCTACTAGTACTACAACTACTACCACCTTCTCATCATATAATATTACACCATATTCCATTAACCCCACATCATTCTCACCATGCAAACTCACTCTTTCTCCTCATACATATCCTCTTGTGAGAGTAGTGCCTTCTTAGAACATGAACATGATGATGAGGTTGTTGATGAAGCCTCCATTTCACTCTCCCTTGGCCTCCCTGGCCAATACAACAACCCCAAAGTCCCTTCTTCAAATAACCACTCTGCTACTACTCTGCATCATCATCATCATAGACAGCAACAAAACCCTACCTGTGATGAACAACAGAGTGGTGTAACAGTTGCACTTCACATTGGCCTTCCCACAACTTTATCATCACCAAACACCACCCCTACTAGCAAACCGGATCATTTGGCTTCTGCTCCGGTTCAGGGTCAATATTGGATCCCTTCTCCTGCTCAAATACTCATTGGCCCCACACAGTTCTCTTGCACGGTCTGCAAAAAAATGTTCAATCGTTTCAACAACATGCAGGTTAGTCAACAACAACTGAAACTGATCATTCATAAGCATTTATTAGAGCCTTCAATTCGAAAGAAACATCTCTTACTTTCTTAAATCTCTATCCAAGATTTAAATATTCAAGTACAAGTAACAGTTACCCACTCTAGTAAAGTTCTACTTTGACACTACTTATTAACTCCATCTTGGAATATATGATTGAAAAATTACGGGTTCGAATTCAAAAAATAATCTTTTTTAAGTCTCCAGATTGCATTTAATATTGTAAATTTTTGTTATTTTTCTTTCATACACGAATTTCACTAATGAAATGTTACATGGCAGATGCATATGTGGGGACATGGGTCACAATATAGGAAAGGACCTGAATCATTGAGAGGAGCAAAACCAGCTTCTTCAATGTTGAGGCTTCCATGTTATTGTTGTGCTGAGGGTTGCAAGAACAACATAGATCATCCAAGGTCAAGGCCACTCAAGGATTTCAGGACCCTTCAAACACACTACAAAAGGAAGCATGGAGCGAAGCCATTTGGTTGCAGGAAGTGTGGGAAGCCATTTGCAGTGAGAGGTGATTGGAGGACACACGAGAAAAATTGTGGGAAACTTTGGTTCTGCATTTGTGGTTCTGATTTCAAGCACAAGAGGTCCCTTAAAGACCATGTTCGTGCCTTTGGTGATGGTCACGCTCCACACACTGTGGAGAGTTGTGATCAGTTGGGGGAAGAAGAGTTATTAGATGATGAGGAATTAGAAGAAGAAGAAGAAGATTATGATGATGATGATAACAACAACAACAACAATGAAGTGGTTTTTGCTTTTAATTAATTAATACAAATTAAGTAGGTGTTTGTTAACTTTGTTAAGATTTTCCTTGTAACTAATTAAGGTTTGGATTAATCAATTAGTGTTTTGTATCTTTGTCTGATGTCTCAGAGAGAGAGAGGGTGCGAGAGGATGGAGACAAACAGTGAAATGAAAGCTAAGGTTCTTGCATTTAATGCTAGAAGTGGCAGTCTTATCTAATTAAAGGACGTTTTCTTTTTCATGCTGCTTTTTCCTGTGATAATGAGAGAGAGAGAGAGAGAGAGATAGCTAAGAAGGTAGTCAAGAGTATTCAGTGACTGCAGATGAGAGACAGACATGCAGACAAGGGCAGTCACAGATTCTACTGTTCATCTTTGCATTTGCTTGCCATAGATATTGAGCAGAGAAAGAGACAGATATAATAGAGAAAGAGAAAGAGAAAGAGAGAGTTAAATTTGTTTGAGGCTCAGTGATACTGAGCTTGGAGTGGCACTGTTAACACTTTGATGGATTGCTACTGTCAGTGTGGGTAACAATGGACCACTTATGTGTAGCTGTTTTTGGGGTTTCACCCAAAGTGTTGCCTTTTGCCTTTTCAGAACAACTACAAACTGATACTACACCCATCCATTTTCAGCACCTTTGTTCTCTTCTTATTATTTTACCCTCCTCACTCTATTTTTAACCCCCCCTCCCCTCATCAGTATATATACTACTAATAGCAAGAATATTCTTACTACCAAAATTTTCTACTACTAATTTATTACCTATCTAATCACCATTGAATCAAAGAGAGAGAGGATGTTAAAAAAAAATTGAAAAAAGAGAAAATGTTGATTCAATAGTAATTAGATAGGTAATAAATTGCTAGTAGAAAATTTTGGTAGTAAGAATATCCCTCCTCTGCTAATAAATCTACAACAACAATGTCAATTATTCATGTTCATAATATAATAAAAAAATGATAATAATAATCAGAAGCAATCATTCATAAATAACACTTATATTTAATGCATGTGCATGGCCCTTATATACTGATCATTGTTCTTTGCTCGAGGCTTTCTTTGTGCCATGTACGTTCAGTTCAATCTTGCCCCCACTTTTTCTTCCCGCTTTCTTCTTTTGTTAAATGGAAAGCAGATTGAAAAATGAAATCAGGTAGGACAAAATGGAAAGATTGGGAAATCAAAAAAAAAGAAGGATCGAATAAATTAATACTGTGCATGCATGCTTGGACCTTCAAATTGAAACTCTTAATTAAATTGTTTTTATTTCATTGGTTTAAGTAATTTTCATTAATTAATGTTTGTCTGGTTAATAGGGATAAACAATTCTCAAAAGCATTAACAACAGAAAACACTAGGGATAGGGAGCCTAGGATGACAGTGAAGTAGTATTAGGGACATAAGTTTAAGATCCGAGGCAAAAGACTCAATTCAGACTAACAGCTACTTTAGCCTTTGAATTCCTTAGTTCCCCGTTAAGTAGGCAATTTTACTGTTACCTTCATTTCTTTACTTCTTGCATGGCACATAAACTAAACATCAAGCATCCTTGGTGTAACAAATAGCACAAATTTTTAATATATATATATATATATATATATATATATATATATATATATATATATATATATGATTTTTTTTACAAATTACAATATATTCTTCGGGAGAACATAATGTAGTTTGCAAGAGTTTGTATTTTTCAGGGAGAATATAGTGTAGTTTGTAAGAGTTTGTAAAAAAAAAAGTTTGTAAATATTATAACCTGCCTCATATATATATATAGGGACATGATTCGTTTACAAATTTTTTGGATCATATATATATATATATATATATATATATATATATATATATATATATATATATATATATATATATATATATATATATATATATATATATATATATATAATATAGTGTAAATTTGCATAATACAAAAAATACCTCAAGATAACCACATAACAATTATTTATCATAAACCCTAATATATATATATATATATATAGGTAAAAGCTTTCAGCAGCCGTTTTACATGTGTATGATTATAATGTATTAATTCAATGTTTACACACATTTTATGATTATAATCTTTAATACTTTCACGTATATATATGGCAAGTATTTGATTGATGTACATACAGCAGTTGTAGAAATGTAAACCCCGTATAAATATATACATATTAACATCATTTCGCTACCAAACTTGCATAATACATTAGTCAAACAACACCTCTCAAGATAACCACATAACAATTATTTATCATAAACCCTAATTCTAGTTACACTTATATCTCTCAAATAAATTAGCTCCCACCACATACAACTAATGCAAAATTATTAATGTATTACTTCAACTGTTACACACATATTTAGGGATTAATCTTTTATTTCGTCAACTCTAATTTTTGGCATCTATAGTCAAGAGCTGAGTTGTAAGAATTAATATTGATGATAATGAGTTCATGTTTGAACTTTGAGATAGGTAAAATATTTTATATGTTAGTGGGAATCATAATACATTCTTTTATGGATTGACTTACTCATGCATGTATAAAAGCCTAGAGACTCAGCATAAATAATATATAACTAATAATTAAGGTAGTAATGAAGTCCAAATTAAAACACAAAAAATCAATATTTAAGACAAACAATAATATAACATCTAATTATCTGAATTTCATATTAAAGAATAATATATATGTGATGTAAAATAACACTGTGCAATTAGCCGCAAAAATATCACGTCACATCGATGCCTGCATTTTATTTTCCTTTTCTCTTGGTTTAAAGAACCTTCACGAATCACATCGATGCGGCTAACAATTCTTCTTAACCAATAGCCACACATGAATATATACAACGAAAATGCAACTGTGCCTTCCCAATTCTTATTTTTCAACCAATCTTTTGTTTTTTTATTGTCAACCTCAAACACCGACCTTACCAAGCATCACCACCAATATAAAAAGGGTTTTATAAGAGTTATGTTGTAGGAAGAGTGATTATGTTATGTTATAGAGATTCGTTTTGCGTGCCGGAATTTTTTTTCCCTGCAGGCCCCACAAGATATTGTGTGTGTAGGAAATTTCATAAGGTCATGTTGAATGAGAGATGATAAACCCATATAAAAACTTCCACAGACAAGACAACATCTAAAAACTTATCTCTCTTATGCAATTCATGTAAAGAAGTCATTTATACATTTCGTTTAATCATTTTTGGCATATATGAATGTAAATATATAGTAGTCAGTGAGTGCTAGCATGTTGTATCTATTAGAAATTCAAGTGTTATTAGGAAGTCACAAGAGATCATTATGGATAGGCTAAGTCGTAATCTATCACAATAAATAAGTTTGATACCGCATTTTAACCTTAGACTTTAAGTAACGAGTTCATGCATCGCTTTCATTCATATATTAAAGTTTTAAGTTAAGATATTGTGGTGAATTTTTAGTTAACCGATTGATAATAATTTCTCCTCTACCATCCCAAGAATATGTCTTATCCTTAATCTTAGCAACCATCTTGGTCATTTTGAAAATAAAAGTTAAAAAAAAAAAAATTAATCGGGTTGGGGGTTGAAATATGGCAGGGCTAGGCGGGTCAGCCTTGTTTTGCCACAAATTTCGTGGACAAGAAACATTACCCTATCCTAATTTTATTTATTTTGGACCCAGCTATATATTAACTAAAAGAAAACAGATGTAAGATGAATGTAATGAAATATATTAATTATATTGATTTTTCTATTATTATTTTCTAATATTATAGCTGATGGTAAAAATTAACTGTCTTGATTTCAAATTGATTCAACGATAATCAGTTGGGTATTAAGAGTATAAATCTAAAATGGTAATAAGTATAACTGCCCATTTAAAAATAGAGTCTGAATTCATGTTAGAAATGAAAGACTTATTTAAAGATTTTTTTATAAAAATCTAAAAATATAAGTATTTAAAAAGACTTTTAAATTTTGGAACCTATTTTTTAAATAAAAAAGGGACAAGTAAAAAATATAAGAATCTTTTTAAATACTTTTAAATTATTGGAACCTATTTAAAAATAAATAAAATTATAGGGACAAGTAATTTAAATTATATTTTACCAATTTTTGGTCCGAAGAATGAGATTCCTAATGATAATAGGTTGTATACATCATTTTCGTATATGTCTTGAATTTATCTCCGTCGTTTTCTTGTTCAAGGATACCCCTTGACCGAAAATATACACATTCGGCGCCGAAAAGCCCTACAAATCAAACCAATTCATTCAGCATTGGTACTTCGCAGGAATGATCACTGTCAAGATTTAAATCAAAACAATTCATTCAGCAAAGAAATATTATTTCTCAAATATGTGAAATAATTTATCTTATACAACATATGAAAAAGTATAGGGAATTCACTAAGGAGAAGAAGAATAAAAAAAAAGGGTTTTTATTTTTTGTGTGTACAGCATGAGACAATAATATCCAACACACAAAAAATTGATTGAATTGTTAATTTATTTCTCTCTATTAAAATAGTGTATCCATTTCACTTTTTGTGTGTTGCATGAAACAACTTGTCTCATATAACATAAGAAAAATAAAATTCATAAAAAAATAAGTAAGTTACCTTTTTTGTGTGTGTACAACATGAGAAATAATATTCCCTTAAATAAATTGATTGAATTGCAATAATTAAATTTTTATATTAAAATAATCCATTTCACTTTAAAACTTAGCGGGCAAACTCAAACCCAAAGTCTTCTTCATCTTCAGACACATTGTTTTTCCTTGCTCTTTAATTTCGTAGTTTCTTTCATTAATTGGTGGTGCTGCTTGAATAATTCCATCGTATCGAGTATCGACAATATTAACAGCAAATAATAATAATAATAATAATAATAATAATAATAATAATAATAATAATAATAATAATAATAATAAATCAAGGTAACAATTTGATAATATTTTGAATGATCCGTTTACCTATAACAGAGCTACACCTCTAAGAGGTGGGCCCACTTGAATGTCACACGAATCTATACATCTACAAAGACCCAATTCGCAATTTTGGGCTGACCCATGTGGTAGAAAAATCCGCTCCTTTAGTTTGAAACCCTAGATTCTTGTGCCAAAAAAGAAACCTAAAAATCACATTTTATTGATGATATGGACTCATTGTTAAAAAACCCAAACAGCCCCCGGTTGGATTAATCCGGAAATTGGTGGAGCTGATGCTTGCTCATTGGACAAGAGTGGACATTTAAATATTGTTTTGTTGCAACATCTGGGCCTAGAGCACATATATAAAACTAGGCCCTAGACTTCTTAGGCCCGTTTGGACGAACTATTTTTAAAAAAGTTTCTTTTCTTTTCTATAAAAGTTGCCTCTCAGCTTTACATGCGTATACCAATTTTTTTTAATAAAAAAAAGTCAGAAAAAGTTAAAATAATATTTTTTTTACATAAAAATATTTTTTAAATATTAATCCAGACTTAAAATAGCTCTAACTTTTTATAAAGGATAATTAAAAAAATAATACATAATTTTGTTTTTCAAAAATACATCCGAAAAAGCTCTTATCAATTTAGTTAGGATATGCATGACATTGTTATCAAACACGGTTATTTTTATCCAAAAGCTCTTTCTAAGCACATAAATAAATAAAAAATATGCTGTTTTCTAAAATCAGAACAAAATAGTTATCATGCATAACTTAAAAATGCTCCTAGTAATGACGATCACCACCAGTAAAAAAGAAATATAAAAAATCAGTGCCGAGTTTAAGCTTCTATTGATCATTTATAGATCTATTGGATCTGCTTTAAATAATATACAAATTTTAACAGCATGAATGTTCATATAAAATAGATGGCGGCTCAAACTACAAAATGTTTTTTAAATCTGTCAATATCCCCTACACACTTGAATGAGATTTTTTTTTTCTTCCTAGCATTTACAGTTACTATCAACGAAAGAGTGCAATGTTTTTTTATTCCAATAATATGCATAAATAACTTCATCCCACGAGGGCCATATGAAGACAAATGAAGCATTTTATTAATTTAATCATATTCAGGTTTGAAAAATCAATGATCTGCTCAGATGTGTTCCCCCATATAGATCTAGAATCAGCTCAAGAAAAGTGATGTGAAATTGATTCTCCAGAAGCACAAAATGTAATTCCAATTATGTTTTACCTAATTCAAGCAAAAGAAGATTGAACAATAACAAATAGGCAACAACCAGAGTTTATTTTGAGTTCAAAAACTAAAAAACTTTAAGAAAGGAATAATAGCAAAGTTGCAGCATCAGTTTGTGAAGTTTGGTAAAGAGGCATTAGGCTCAGTAGCCTTAGCAGCAGGAGAAGGCTCAACTTGAGGTGATGGTTCAACAGGCTTCCCTAGTAGCTCAAGTGGCAAATCAGGAATACCCTTCAAGTAGAAAGTGTAGAACAACTTGAATGGGAATATAAGTTGCTGAAGTTTCACTTGTCCATACACACCTTCAAAGATCCCAGAGCCTCCAGTTACAGCCAGATATGTGTCTTGGTATGTCAGATAAGGTCCTTGAACTGATATGTGACCATAGTCTCCAAAGTAGAAGCTGTAAATGGCTTCATATCTGTCACCCTTTTTCTCAGGTACATGCTGGATGAGAATACATAAGCCTGAAGTTATCCCTAACCTCTTTTCTAAGTTTCCAGAGTAGAGCTTGTTGCTGAATGGCACTAAATCTCCAAGAGAGTTAACAGATTTTTGACTTAGTCTTAGATATGCAGGACTTCCTCGATCACGTTCATTGATCTCATAGACAAAGAGTTCTTGAACTTTGGCTAGACAAATTAAACAGATAAATGAATGAGGAAAGCTAGCTATACAAACTATAAACCACTCCCCGTTATACCCGACTAGCGAGTGTGGGGTGGAGGAAATCCTTGTACGCAGCCTTACCCTTGCATAATTGCAAAGAGACTGTTTCCTGAATTCGAACATGACCTTTCAATCATGAAGGAACAATTTTACCACTGTTTCGGTTCGATCCCTTTTAGCTTTACAAACTATATGGTTAAAAAATGCTATACTCAAGAGGTTACTATACTATGAGGAAAGTTGTAATTTTTGACATGAAGGAAAGCAATTGAAAAGTGGGTTTTGTTTAGATTATGTAGCAAAGGGATCTGAGAAGTACTTACCGGGCTTTGAAGAATCTTGATACTGCTTTGGGTTATTGAAGAAGAATGCAGTGGTTGTGATGTTCTTGGAGCTTCTTCTGGTTGTTGATACTTGCTGACTAGTTGAGAAACTTAAACTTTTGGTTGGGAAGGACTGAAAGAAACTAGAACCTACATGGTTTTGGGTTTGAGGATTAATAGGGATAGAACTTGGGTGGGAAATTCTGAGGGAAGAAGTCATTTTCAGAGAACTTATGGAGGCCATGGATGGTGGTGAATTGAGAAACTGGAAGAAGGATGGTTTGTTAAGGGAGCTTTATAAATGGAAAAATTGTAGAATATTTGTATTATAACACGTGGATGCATTTTTATAATTTTGGAACACGAAAAACGAAAGTTGACGGTAAGGTTAGCAAATGAGGAATGCTAGTGCTCTCTTTTTCAGTTTTTCCACATCGAAACTTCTGTTTCTTTATTTTTTTACCCCATCTTTAATGATTTTTTTTCATGCTCCCTTGTCTCCCATGTATAAATAAAAAGTTGGCATCTGAGAAAGGCTTTATTCAAGATTCCAATAAAACTAGATTATATATGTGCACGTGGATGCATCTACTAGTCAATTTAAAATAAAATTATCAGGACACATGACACGATTAGCGAAAATTTCATTGTTCTTCTGAGGGGCTGCTATTCTTTATATAATATATATAACTTCATACATAAAACATCACACGGCACTTCCTCCCATTTTTTTTTTTTTGTCTCCCATGTTATTCCATAGAAAATCGGTTTTCCCTTATTCATGTTAAACTAAGGGGTTTGTTTTTCTCATAAGAGAAAACATACCATTCCACCGACTGATTTTAGGTTAAATAATGTAAAATATATAATCCCCTTGCTTGAAGATTGAAAGACTTATCACTAGATCATTTTTATATGTTGAATATAATATTCATAATTTAATATTTATTATATATTATTTTAAAATCTAATTAAACTCGACTAAACCACCAATCTAGTACCTCAATTGAATCGATAATGGTCAAAGGTTTAAAATGATGCTTCCAACAGACTCTATAAAAAGATATGTCATTCTTTTTCTTTAAATAAGCAAGTCCCACCATTATTTATCTATAACATAAGATTATAAATTTCCTATAACACGAGACTTCTTTTTCCCTTAAACTAATGTGCAAAACATCATAAAAGATAGGAATTAGTTTTCAACCTCATTAAAGAACATTAAACGGAGACGCAACTTCAAATTGAACTCAATTTGAACTTTTTCCCAACCTAATCCCATGTGATAAGTTAATAGAATAACAAAATATTCTTTAGGCAAGCATGCATATTCCTTTTGGCTGGGCCCCGGGGTTATCCCTGTATAATAGTGAGCTTTAATGATTCCAACAGTCACTATTATGTCCACAACCCGAAATTTAACTTTAGAAAGCTCATCCAGTTCAACTTTATCAAGTATTTCCATGGCTTATCTCCACCACTTTATATCAAATCTTTCCCATAACTTCGAAGTATCAAATAAGACAATTCCAAAGAACAAGAACCAAACTATACTTACAACCTAACTTAGACTACCAATTCAGCTTTCAATTGGACAATTATCCGAGCAGGCCTCTCTGAATGCATTCTTGTAATAGTTTCCACAAGATGTTTAGTAGCAACTTTGTATTTGATGATAGAAACCAAGTACTGCTCAATCTCTGTGCATATCTATATCTGGTGCGAGTTCCTTCACATAAATTCTATGCACAAGAGAATATGGTATATAGCTCCTCAAGGCAATCTTTACCTGCCCGTGCAGAATCCACCAATAGAAAATTCAAGGCAGATATTTTCAGCTCAGATACTAACACTATTCAGATTTCATGACATGATCATTATAGTTTCAAAAATAAAATAAAAAATACCACATCAACATGTAGTCAAAATTTCGGCTCCAGTCCTAGTTATCAAAATGGTATGTTCAAACTGTGCAGCTGGACTCCCATCAGCTGTTACCGTTGTCCAGTTGTCTGGCCATGTAATGGAATCAATGCTTCCCATAGTAAGAATAGGCTCTGCATTTTAAGTAGAATTTTAAGGGATCATTCAATTTCAAGACTAAATACCCAGCTTGACCAATACAGAGATCAATCAACTCATATAAAAATCCACTTCCAAAGTGGGTGCAGGTCTCTGTATTTTTGTTCAGTGAATTAGGCTAGTTGTAAAACGTAGTGCAATATAGTACAGAGGATATAAATACCCTCCTCCGCACACTAATTATGTGCATGATACACTTAATTCTTAAAACTTTAAACCTAGCGTGTCTTTCTAGCCAAAGGTACCATCACACTGAAAACTAAGTGCAATACCGAAGGAAACTTCCCTCGTTATCTTTTTCCAAAACAAGGAGTCAATTTAAATTACAACATAGATGGTGGGGAAGCCACCACTCCGATGAATGTTCTAGATACACCACAAAGCAATATGCTAAGCAGTATGGCACAGAAAAGGTAGCATATTAACAATGCACTTACCAATTGTAAATGTTTGACCTTCAACCATGCAACCTGTCTTGTCATTGCCTGTCAAGCAATGATATAGAATTAGAAGTCCATTACAAAAATATATTAATATAAGACAATCCCTCCAACCTCCAAAACCCTCTCCCCAAAACATAGTTAAGGAAAGCAAGAGGAAGCACGGGAGTGCAGGTAAGCCACACAGAAGGTTTTTATTTTCGTTTTTAGCCCAGCTATCTGAAAAGCTAAAGTTATTGGGTGAAAGCACATGAACTGTTTTATATTTGACACATCTCATACAAGAGCCATTTATGATGGCAGCATGCGCTATGCATATGGACACCCTAACGTGTTGAAATTTAACTTTTTATTTAAAAGCAAGGACAATAACATGGATTGAGCTGTAGACCACATGGTCAACGAAGCTTTGATACTATTGTCAAAAATTTACTAACCCAGTAGCTCAAGTTATTGAGTAAAGACACATGAATAATTTTTATATCCAACATTTTATAAACATTTGGTCACACAATTCTAGGCGGAATGTGGCAGTTAGGTAAAGCCCTTTCCAAAGTAGCAATTTTAGGGTTCTAACCCATGACAATGCAGGTAAGAAGGGTCGCAATCTACTTCCACTAAGACCAACCACTGGTGGGTAAAAATGAAAAAAGCATTGTTAATTATCAGTTAATTGCCAAACACAACCAACTGCTAATTTGCCAGCCTTTCAGCTTTTTCAAACAGAAAAACTTCAAATGAATCTGGTACAGTCAACATAAAAAATCAAAAGGTCTTCCAAGTTTAAGGTGAAAATTTAGCACTACCAAGCAACTAAGGTACCAGGTAAAACACAATATTATGAATAGTCCAGTTTAAGTAGTCATTGTTGGCATTTAATCTTGAGCAAACCAAGCTATAAATGTGCAGTTTAACAGGTCTTGTTTCGCATTTTAGACAATCAAGTTAAGATAGAAAAAGCAATATGATGAAGTTATACAAGTTGATACGTCACTTACGGTAATGTAAAATAATTGGCTCAGAATGAAACACTGTTCCCACACCATGCCCAACAAAACGCTCCACTACACCATAGCCATACTTTTTAGCATGCTCACTGAGATAATGTATCAAAAGCAAAGGCAAGGCTTAAAAATCTATATAAGAAAGCTATCAAAACAGCTGTTTCAGTGCTTTTCTAAGAAGCTAAAAATAGTAGCTTCTGAAAAATGCTATATCATATAGCACTCTTTTAAAAAGCTTTAACAAACGGATTCATAACAGAATTGCATAATATTCATTTTATGACCACAAACCAGGCAACTTTTAGATATTTGGATTCCTCTCAGAGGGTTGTGTAGAGAGGTAGACAGTAGACTTACATTTAAGGTAGCATTCTTTGAATGAACACCACATGAAAATTGACAGGTTGAGAAGAAAATAAATCACGATTGTGAGCTGTTGCTGCATTGTAAGTGATTTAGACTCGGTGATTATTACTTCTTTATTGCCCTATGCCTAGGAATATTTATTCCTGGTTGTTTCTCTAATAAGGGTCTGCTGAGTAATGCATAGAATAAAATTTTATCCGTTGTTGTACTTGGAGCTTGTTTCACAACAGTGTTTGACAATTTAAAAGATGGCTCCTGAATGTTAATACAGCACATAAATCTTCTCTTGCAGCTTGTTGCAAGAAGAATACCTTGTTATACATATTATATTAATGGGTTCATTCAGTAGGAAAGCTAAGTCCAGTTCTACAAATTAAAGGAAAAGAAGTTTCAATAGCAATTCATGAACAATGCTGGCAGTAGTAAATTTACGAACAGCTATGTTTTTTTCAGTACGATATAACAAAAATTTACCTGATCTTCTTTCCAATTTTCCTAAAAGTAGCTCCATCCTTGCAAACAGCTATTCCTTTCTCCAAGCACTCTTCAGTTACCTTCCAACAGATAAAGCATTTGCTAAATGAATAATCTAAATAATTGCACAACTGACATTGCTTAATGAGGAATCAAATTTGATGTAAGATGGAAAATGCAAATATATAGAGTAGAATGCTTTCAACAAAGTACAGCCCATACTATCACAATCTAAACAATAAAAATACGTAAGTTCCTTTTTCCCCACACATATCAGCAGACAATTATTTACCTTAACAAGGTTTTTCATTGCATCACTGACTTCCCCACAAAAAAATGTCTTTGATGTGTCTCCATGATATCCCTAACACAACATATAGAAGGGCATAGGATCACTTGGTCATTAACACTAAAAACAATAAAAATCATTAATGAAATAAAGATGCAATTTGGTTCGTTGAAGAAAAATAACTGAAGTAACCCTACTAATTTACGGTCCGGATCTAATTAATGAAATAAAGATACAATCTGGCTGTTGATTTGAAATCTTCAGCCACACTAATGATTTGAACGATGCTTAAGTCTTGTGTCGAATCTTCCCGCTTTGCTTGAGTAGATAAGTCCTGAAAGTTATTCGGGCCTTCCTTGAACTGTTTGGCCCTACGTTGTGTGATTCGGGACACGACAAAAGAGAGGAAAAATGGTATTTTCACCCCAGATGGAAGCAGTGACCATGACGCTGCAATTTCAAGCATGATGGCCACTCCATCAAAATGGATATGATGCACTTCACATCCTGGGGAGGCCACGTGACACTACACGGCACCAAATGTCATAATTGATATGTATGCTAGTAATTACTTAAACACTTAACACTAAATTATATTCCTTAACACACAACAAGAATGCCAGGTGAAAATATAGTTGGAGATGATTTTTATGAAGTTTAGCAGATATGCAGCAAGTACATGGAGTGTGTCAAAATGCCATACAAACAACAGATTTATAGGGATAAATTGAAATGATAAACCATCTCAGAAATGTATCATTATAATACAGATCTAAAGTAGACATACAAACACTGTTGTAATTTGTAGAAGACATTAATTTAAGGCAAAAATTGTTGTCCCCACTTAAAACTAAATAAAATTTCAGTAAGAAGTGAGAAGCATACATTAAGGTAGACTGTCACATCAATGTTAATAATATCACCATTCTGCAAAAGAGATAATTGTCATCAATTATGCGTAATATGCATACCGAGGATAAAGCATACATTAAGGCTTGCAAAACCTGTAACTGCCGAGAATCAGGTATTCCATGGCACATGCACTCATTAACTGATGTGCACACACTTTTTGGAAATCCACCATAGCCAAGGGGTGAGGGATAAGCACCAGCGTCAATTATCATCTCGTGCACTGCTTTATCAATTTCATTAGTTGTTACAGACGGCTGGCAAAACCATAGTTCAGTCAGATAAAAAAGCAGGGCAAAGTAAATTATTATACCAAACCCAAAGCACAAAATGTTGGCATTTGGGTTATCAAATAACATTCAAACAAGGTTATGGACATAAAACTCCAAATGTTATTGGTTGTAACTTGCAAGCTCTTAAACATTCACTATCAAAAAATGTTCTTAACCGATCAGACTTTTCATATATCTGGTTTGCATAATGCAACTAATTATTGCATCCTACTGTTAAAAAGAGTGCAAAGTTTCCTCACTTCCCTCAACACCCCAAAGTAAAGGCATATTACTCCACAAGTTTGTGGATAAGGGACCAGACCACCAAAGTTTTAACATCTTCAGATATTTATCTAATACTTTTACAATTGCAAATTTCGTGTTTCATCTAACAACAATAAGGATCAGTTGTCACATCTGAGTTTTGGCACTACACCACCACTAATTTAAATAGCTAGATAGGTGAAATTCAGTACAGTTGCAAAGGAGTTTGGGTTGACACCAAATGAAATTGATCATTCAGTCTTCTATTGACATACTTCATCTAGTGAATGTGTTTATCTCATAATTTATGTTGATTAGTTATTACAGGTAATACATGATGAAATTGTTGGGACAGGGTGCCTTAAATAGTTCACACGGAAGCAGTTTACTGATTGGCAATACAGGCTTACCTCTCAGCACGCTGACGTTCTTACCAGTCCGCCAACATCAGCGTGATGTTGTTACCACGCTGATGTTGATTTTGTCTTTAATGATATCTAATTATAGACATTAATGTGATTCATAAATTGCAGACACCACATCATCTTTTATTTGACTATCATATTGACATAATGTGACTTTAGTTTAACTCCTTTTCTACCATGTTTGGTTGAGTAGAGAATAAGGGAATGACCAAGAGAAAGAAAATTTGGATACTTTATAGTTCAACATGCCTGTTACTCGCATCAGGCTCGATTGAACTGTAAATAATGATTGCTTGGGAATGTTTTGGGGCCAATTAATGAAAGTAATTTGGGGGAGTTTGCTAATAAGATTCCTCTTAATTTTAGCCATCTCAAAATTATTTGCAGAAATTTGTTCAATAGAGTAAGGAATCAAAATTCTATTTCCAAAAATAATTTTTAAATTTTCAGAATAAAAAAATATGAGAATTCTACCTAGTAGGCTTAACCACTTATTTATAGATGGGTTAACAGTAAGTGTAGAGTTCTAATCCTTTTAGGATTGTTGGGAAGACTTATCCTTCATCTCCCTCCCAGTGATAGGATAAGGTTGCTGTCCTTATCTATCCTAATTATTCATGGTTAGCGTAAAGATACAAAGTATATTTTCATTCTTAAAGTTGATTAAAATTTAGTAACATATACATTATTCTTTCATATTGCAAAAACTATATTTTAATTCTTAAAGAATTACGTATGTCCAACATATTAATCCTTTTTTAAAATTAATATACTCGGTGCTTAAAGACAGATGTAATTAATATGAAACTATATATTAATTCTTAAAGAATTATGTCCAACATGCTAACATAGCAACACATAATCATGATGATCGAGGCTGATTTATATTAATATATTAATATGAAACCTATCATCAGTAATTACTGATTCCAGCAAAAAGGAAAAAAAATAAAATAATTATGATGATTAGCACTTGTGCCGAGTACAAGAAGAAATCCTAGCCCTTCATATCAAATATAATATAAAAAAAACACCACCATAAGGCACCATACAAAGAAAATTGTCGAGAAGTGCTAAATTATGAAGAAATAATCATTAAAAAAATGATAATGACCTTTATCTTGCAAGAGGAGAACATCAGATAAAAAAATGACATAAGAAGTATGCTAGAAGGAGGAAATCTTACCCTAACCAAAGTCCCTGCATAGTTTAAGACACGTGCTGCAAGTTCACATGCAGCTCTCATTTTAGCAATACCTTCAGAATCATGAATTTGATACTCATTTGCAATTTCTGGCAGTATATTTGAACCTACATAAGGAGGCCTTGGTATGTGATCAGGGACAGGGAGACATTGTGATACTCTCCCACGCTTTAATGGGGGCCTACTTTTATCTTTTTTCACAACTTCAAGTTCACGTTCTCTTCATATGACCAGACAATTGGTAAGAATCTTTCTAAAAGTTGCATAAACACTTTCTATTTCTAAATAAAAAATAAACCTTTATTTGGAGAATAGAAAGCAAATGCAAGAGTAATGAAGTTAGCTGAGTATTTATTTTCTGAAGCAAGCACATTGATATTGCTTGGCAAAGAAGATATGAAAGGAGGGAGGGATAAATAGATGATTTGTTATCTATCCCCTATATTCCAATATCTAAATGATAAGACACCTACATGTTGTCAAACAGAAAAGGAGAAAACAAAAGAAGAAAAAATGTGCAATACTGAGATCTCAAATATTTTGATAAAAGAAGAAAGATCTTTCAAACATTTTATTACTCATGTACAGCACGTGCAATTACAATTCAACATCTAATAGATAAACTACAAATTCAGATTATCAGGTACATATAACTGGAAAACTTCTAACTAAAGGCTACTTACACTTGTGCATATGTTGTAAATAAAGAATGTACAATTGTGTAATTATTATTGATTTATTTTCCCTTTTATTAGACAGATTATAGGTCTAGTTTACTAATGATTTGTTTCACTGGAATTAGCTCTTTATTAGGAAAGTAATTATTAACATTAGTCTATATATTGTAAACCTATGTACAGGATAATTCAAGCAACAATATTCACAGTGCATCATAATTCAATTGTATGTATAAATTGAGAAACCAGAAAGATCTATCAAATACTTTATTACCCACGTACAGCACGCCATGCAATTACAAGTCAGCATCTAGCATATAAAATATATCAGATATACGGGTGTTCGTTGGGTTGGGATAACCTTCAAACTCATGAGTTTTGACTGAACCCAACCCACAGATGGCCGTTAGATTTAAAAAACTCAACCTGCAAAGAATGGTTTGGGTTGCAGGTTGAAACATTCTCAACCCACACAACCTAACCATATCCACATATTATTTTATTTTATTTTTTTAAATCATGCTTTCCCCTCACTTTTGTGTGCTGCCAATTAAAGTGCAGTCATTGTAGTCATGTTGAGAATGTGACCAAAGAAAATAGAAATGAGAAGTTAATAAAAGCATCATACATACCATGCTGATGAGAGAATTACGAATTGCTTAAATGACAAGAAGTTTCTTGAAAAATTAAACAAAGAAATCAATGATTACAGCAACCCTCATGCTAATAAAGCTAACACTGTAACACAGATAGCACATTCGAAGTACTATTAGGGATATATAAAACTATTAATGTAGTCTCACCCACTAGTTTAAGCTTTAGGTTAAATTGATTCTTTACAGTTTACATGATATGGCCTCAGTGTCACGGGTTCGATCCTCACCGCCTCGTTCTAATAATTAAATATTGTAGAATTTCTTAGCAAAAGTAGGTGGGCATATCCATTGTCCACCATTCAAGCCCAATGGACTCTCGTGTGAGAGTCCATTGATTCTTTACAGTTTACAAAATATCAGAGCCTCAACGTCACGGGTTCGATTCTCACCGTCCCGTTCTAATAATTAAATATTGTAGAATTTCTAAGCAAAAGTAGGTGGGCATATGCATTGTCTACCATTCAAGCCCAACGGACTCTCGTGTGAAAAGGCGTGTTAGAGATATATAAAAATATTAATATAGCCTCATCCACTAACTTTAATTAGTTGATTGAATTGGTTCTTTACAATTACTAACAACTTAGAATTGATTCTTTACAAGTACTAACAACTTAGAACCTTCCACTGTACTTGAAATCCAGATGGTTATCTTACATTATAAGCTGAAAATTCCAACTTCAATCCACAAGAATACAAAAAACAATAGCTTAACTGTATCACAGATGTAGTACTGGGTACCTTCTAATTTTCATAGCTTCCTCCAATCCCGTCATCTTCCTAGAAAAAACCACAAATTGCTTCCTGGAAAGTGATTGGTTTCCTGGAACATAGAAAATCATGACAAAAGCCTTCGTTTGACTTCATTTATTTATTTATTTATGGTTCTAAAATTAAAGATGAATAGTCCGAAAACCACAATTAACGAACCAGGAAGAGTAATTGAGCGTGAGAAGGTGAGCGGAGAACCCATAAAAGATGCTGAATATGACGAAGATTGTGAAGCTTCGCCATTAAAGGAAGATGAGAGTTTCAGAAATGAACAGTGAACTCGGAAAGAAGAGAGCGCCATTCTCAGCAGAGAGAGAGAGAGAGGATAACGGAATCAGGGGTTTAGAGGTTTTTGAACGGAAAATTATTAGAGCAAAGGAGAAATAGACTGGGCCTGTGGGCCTGGGGGCTTTGTTTTATTTAAGGGATGATTGGCCCGTTTATTTTTAATCAAGAACTGGCTGGGTTTAGTGTTGACAATGGGTTTTTAATCAACTTTATTTTTCTGTATATCTAAATCAATAGCTTTCAAACACACTGAATCTCACTATTTACACTCTCTTCAAGCCATGGGATTCAGTGTGCTTAGAAGCCACTAATTTGAATACTCTTCAACAGTATAAAAATAAATAAAAGTAGGAAGATTAAAGCGCTTTTTTTTTTTTTTTTTGTATACCAAAGCAATATTTTGACTTTTTTCACAAGCCAGATATGTTGGCTTTAAAAGGAGGGAGTTACTAATCTCATGTTACTTGAGATAGTTCTCTTATGTGTGTAAGATAAATATGTGGGGTCCATAATTTAAAACAAAAGAAAAAAAAAAAAAGCAGGCTCAAGATTCGATGAATGTATGACATAAAACAAATGACATGAGAAAAATATTCCCCTTACAAAAAGGCATCATTTTTTTTAACTTTTTTTCAAAAATTACATCAAAATACACACAAAGTAAAAAATCACTTTTATTTTGAAAAAAAAGAATTTCCCGAAATGGAAAAAAAAACTATCTCCCAAAATTAACACCAAAATCGTAACAGGCCAATACCTAGAAAAATGGGCCAAGAGAAATGGTTGAAATATTCTCAACGGATTATAACGACCCCGCCCAAGATCCAAGCCCACTACCATGGCCAACTGATTTTAAAAACCAGAGGACCCAAATGAGGCATTTATCTTCATCTTCTCTTTCTCATTATTGACTGGTCTATTTCAGGAAGCCACCTACCTTAGCTCGGTATTCGGGACGCGTGAAACACTACCCAAAAGAATAATTTAACAAATAAATTCTGATAGCAAGATGTTAAGTAACATGTGGCAGCATATGAACTGCATAATTAAATCATATTATAAATTCTAATAAAACAATGAGCCATGGCATTTGTTAAGGATATGACATCCCGTGAACTGCTTGTGGAAGCTGCAAGGAAATTGCATGCTAATTTACCATTGATTACAATTCAAAGATCAATTTCAACCATATGTACTATAACATTATTATAATCTACTATCTATGAGAAAATATTTTCGTTGTTCCAAATTATATATAAAATTTGTATCGTTGTCACCATTAACAAATTATGTATTTACTTATATATATGTGTATATAATCTCGGGTTTGACCTAAACATTGTCAACGTTGTTTTTTAAGTAAAAAAACATTGTCAACGATAACCGGCGAAGATGATAGGGTTCCCCTGCCCAAAAACAAAAAAAAAAAAACTAGATTAAGTTTTTGTTTTAATAACTCATTTATATGTCAACTGCCATAAATTAAAGTGTGGAATGTAAGATAAACGGAACACTTGTAAATCATATCAAAATAGTAGTAAATTTTTAGTATTAAATATCTTTTAATAATGGTAACTAAGCTTGCAATTACGTCTAAATCTTTTTTATTACTTGCATACGTACATAGCAATACATATTTATACAAATTTTGTGGTCTTTGTTAGAACGAAGCACAAAAACAAAGCCTTAAAAAAGATATATATCTTCTAAATTTTATCTATTCTTTCTTCCCGATTTTTCTAGACATTTTACTATTTGTATATTACAGTTTACTTGGAATGTGATTGGCTCAAGGGCAAATAATTGCTTAACTAGGTTTGCAAAATCTAAACCCGAAGCTTATGCTAATATGTAGTTAATTAAATCTCACATTCAAAGAACGATTAGTTTCACACCTAAATGATGTGAGAATATTTCGTACAAATAAAAAAATTAACTAAATCTCAGCTGGTTCCATATGCTTCGAAGCCTATAATATTTAATACATAGTCCTACGTTAGTATAACCATAGCTAGCACTTTCTTTATAAAATGACATAATACAGTTAATGTCTAATAATTCAATAATAGGTTTACCAAAATAAAATTATATAATAATATAGAAAATTAATTTCGTGGCTTTCTTTGACCAATGGTTGAAGCTCTGGATTTTTTTTAAACGAAACAATGAATGATTAACTATTATTAACGTATCTATACAATCTCAACAACATAATTATGTATATTTAGAGCAGTGTTGACTTTAGTATTTTCAGAAATAAGAAATGGATAACTATTACTTTGGTACGTACGTAGAATTCAATGTGTTTTTTAATGTGCTTCTGAAATTAAAGTCGTAAGTTGAAAACCATTTGATTGAGAAAAATGAAAAAGTTAAAACCTAAAAATAAATATTTCTATTAGAAATTCATAATTATAAGTTAATTAGCTATGACTAATTTCACAACCTTAACATCTAGATTTATGCACGATAAAATTTACTCGCGATCTTATGTTTTATTCTGAAAGCACTTTGTCTGAAATGTCAGGAGAATATAAAGAAGAATGGAAAATAAATAAGAATATGTCATGTATACCAAAGGAACAGGGATAATTAACCTAATTTGCATTGAATTTCAAGTAATACTTAATACTTGACAAAATTGATAAAAATAGTATTATTCTTTACATCAAAATTCAACCTACAAATTGAAATAATATGCAATGCTAATATGAACGGTAGAGATGAGCATATGCACAGAATTGTGGTTTTCAAAATGATACTGACATTCCCAATAACATGTCTCGGGCAAAATCTGAGTTCGAGATTCTGTGTAGTAGTGCCGAATGATGCCATAAACAATGCTTCACGTAAAGTTGACCGTTCCAAAAGCAACGTACAGGGAAGGTTTTTAAGATTATTAGCGATGAGGGCATGTACAGTGTACGCAACACAATCACCATGCCCACTTGCCAACTAGGCTCTTTCTTTATTGGACAAATGTCTCATTATCAACTTGTTCACACCTTCTTAACCATGCCTCCTCTGGGTCCCCCTCTTTCTGCAGCAGGAGCCAGCAGGAGCAACCTATTTTAATTCATAATAATAATAACTAATATTCATAATCAGAAAAAATGTCTCATTATGAATCAAAACTAACATGGAAATTAATTAGTTTCCCTGAATCACAGCCTTGTTTAGCATTGTAATTAATAATTATACCTCACATAAAATACTGCTTTTGTTTGTCAGCATACTGATATTTTTGGAAACCCATATTGACCATGCCCCCATACAATACAAGTAAGAAGAAAGAAAACTAATGGAGTACACAAGATTTATCCATAAACATTCATGAACATATACAATTAAATAGTTATCCTTCCCTCTCTTTTTTTATACCTTTTTTCTTGTACAGTTTTGTTACACCTAATTTCACCCTCTTCCTTTTTCTTCTAATTAAGTAATATACAATTCACCTTTGCAACTTGCAACTACACCACCATTCTTGTACCTTTCTCCACCTCCCATTCTTTCTTTCATCGGTCACAAAACATTAAAAAGAAAAAAGAAAAAAAAAAAGAGGCTAATGTAATGTTACAAAGCTCCAATGATCTTGGGTTTTTTGCTACACTCAAACGTAAACAGTTCCATCTCTCTCCTCTTGCCATTGCAACACCCGCCAATAGTAGTAGCATTATTATTAGCATTAGCATTAGGATTAGCATCAGACCCGGGTAGTTTTAAAATGTTAACCCCAAAGAGCCGAACCATCTGAACCGGCTCGACAACCGGTCCAACCGGGTTGAACAATCCAACCTCGTTAACATTATTCCTGACTTTCCAGTCTATATAGAGCTGCTTATCCGGTCCGGTCGACTTGTGGAAACAAACCGTGTCACCGGCTTTTAGGTTCTTCTCCTTAACGAACCGGCTCCAACCCTTTGTGAGCACGTAGCTCTGGCTACTGTTCCAATACGAGTACCGAAACCGCCACACTTTCCCTCCAACGTCTTCGAAGTTCAACAACACTCCTTTCGCCGCCGACGCTGACGCGCTACCGCAACTAACTCCGCTATGTAACGGAAAGTGCTTCTCCGCGTGCTGTTTCGGTATAACCAACCGATTCAACTTCCCGACGTCGCTAGGCGTAACGGCCTTCTCGAACAGAACCTCACGCGCCTTCCCGCCACACGCGCCGAACAACGGACCGTTACCGGCGGCGTTTCCGACGCACCTGAGTCTCCGGCCGACGAATCCGCGGCTGCGCTTGCTCTGCTCCAGCTCGTCATTGTACGTGTGCTTCCTTAACATGTCGACGATCTCTGATTTCGAATGCGAGTTGAGGAACTCGGCCTCGACGTCGTCGTCATCGTCGGCGGCGGCGGCGCCACCGCCGAGTGGCTTGAAGTTTGTTACAGCGTCCTTGCCGCGGAACCGCTGCGCCGCGATGTCGTAGGCTCTGGCGGCTTCGTCTTCCTCGTTGAAGGTGCCGAGCCAGACGCGCTGGTGCTTCTCGTAAATCTGCGCGCCCCAGCGTCCGTTCGGCTGAGGCACCACGCCTTTGTACTTCGACGACGGAAGCTTCCGGGATTCGGCTTCAGCGCCGCCGCATCCGCCGCCGTCAGGGTCAACGATCGCGCTTGCGCCGCTGCCGACGCGGCAGAGACTATTCACCGGCGGCGGTGGGGAAAGCTTCTTGGACGTGGCCGTCGCCGGAGATAAGGTAATAGAGAGTGATTCAGTTGTGGTGCTTTCAGCTATGTAACTACCTCCATCCATGTTGTTTTCTTTTTTCTTTTTCTTTTTAAAAAGAAATGCTTTGTTTTGTTGTATGGGTAAAGGATAGAAGAGAGAAGAGTAAGGGTTTGTTGTTGGTTGGTTTGTTTAAGTGTTTGAAGTAGCAAGAGAGTTTGTGTTTGTGTTTGTGTGGGAATAGGGGCTATTTGAGGAGGGAATATATATAGATAGAGGGAACCTGTCCCAGGTAAATGTATTATTTTGTTATTATCATAAAATTGAAAAGGAAATATGCTTAGTTGGGACAATTTATAAATGATGAGGTGATAACTAGTTGCTTAGTTTTAGTTTAATATATATTTATTTGCAAGTGTGTGTGGGGAGGGGTGAGATATGGGGATGTGGGTATAGTATGGTATGGTATGGTGTGGGTCAACTAAAGGTAAGGGACTAGGAAGATTCATGGTGTGAAAGTGGGGACTGTAAGGAATGGAAGCAAGTAAGGGAAGAGGTAAAAAAGGAGGAGAGGAGGGTGGGTCTATGCTCTGTTGTTAGTAGAGAAGGTCATGACTATGAGTTGTGGGCTTTTGTGTGTGAGGTAGGACCCACTTATTATTGTCAAGTTGATGGGGTTCACATGAGGAGGGGGCACCTTGATTTTGTGAAGTTCATCCCCCCTGAACTTTGCTGCTATACTATGCACTACCACCCCTCAGCATGGTCTATTCTCTCTTTTTATTTTAACTTTTTTTTTTGCATAATAAATGTAAATATGTCTGATCAAAATCTACTTCTACCGTGCATCAACGTCTCAAAATAGCTGATGTGTCGTATCTGATATTTTTTGATACTCTAACACGTATGGTAGAGATTCAAAAAAGAATTTGAACGTTACACTGCGTTTTTAGTTTCAACTATTAGATTCATTATATTACGATTATCATTCTATTGAGTTTATATAAATATATGAGATATCTTATGTTTATTTACAAAATTGATGGATATTATAAGTTTACCTTCATTTTTTTATTAAATTATTAAATATTACATATAATATACACATAAATTAAAAATATGATGTAATATCAAAATGTGTCCTAACATGTCAAAATTTAACATTTTTTAAAATTAATGTATCGGAATATCTTGTCGTATCGTATCATATCTCGTGTCCCAAGTTGGTGTTGTTACAACATAGACCTACTCTATTATTTGATGTTGCTTTTATTAGGGGCGAATCTTGGTAAACTGAAATATTATTAAGTGACAAAGGGAAGGGGGGAGGGGATGATCTTCCACTTGGATGGGTTGTGGGTCTAGAGTTTTATTGGAGGCATGGATAGGCATTGAAGAAGGGACATGCTCATCCAACAAGAAATTCTCACCCTCCTTCATTTGTCCCCACCTGGCTTCATCTCATTCGTCCTTCCCAAGTTCCAGTTTGTCTTATTGCCCAGGTTCACCAACAAGTATCTTCTCATCAAAATAAAACAAAACATGAAAAAAAAAATGAAAAAAAAATGAAATTCCATCCATTTCATAATTCTCCCTTGGCTTGTAATAACATTGACGTTTCATTGCTCAAGTGGGTTTCTCTTGTTTGTTCTGTGCATTCATTGTCCAAAATGAAGCTTCTTAGAATGACTTGGATTGGTTTAAGGTACAGACTGAGACAACCCTTGTGATGCATTATAATATAAACCCTGCCAATAACTATTCCAGCCATTTATTGGTCCAGGGAAAGAGCGCTTCACATACACTTAGTTGGGGTTGGGGCCACGGTTTATGAGTCATGTTATCATTGTAGATGAGGTTTAGGGCATATATATATATATATATATATATATATATATATATATATATATATATATATATATATATATATATATATAGGGTTTTATCCAATCATGTCGTAGGAAAAGTGATTGTGTAATGTTCTCTTTTTTCAATTTTTTTTTTAACATTCTCTCTCTTTAAAACAATGGTAATTAAACAGGTAGTAAATTGATAGTAAAAAATTTTGGTGTAGGAAAGTTTATATATATATATATATATATATATATATATATATATATATATAAGGATATGTTTGGGAAACGAGTAAATAATGGTAGGATGGGTATAGAAATTGCATGTTTTAGTCAGGATTTTGTGTGGAGGATTAAAGTTGTACTTTCCATTAATAATCTTCTTCAAACAAATCAACAACCCCATACCTTGTACCACTATAGTATTAAGGATTTCGGAATTCTATAACTTTCACAGATAATGATAAATAGTAATTAAGGAAAGATTATGTTTACCTTCAATTACTTTTATTTTCTAAAAAGTAACTGCTCCCACCAAGCAGTTAGAAGATTACAGAATCTTTTTTACAAAAGTTACGTAACCAAAACAAATTATCAATTCGTTTGAGGGGATTTGTAACAACCAAGTTATGTTATTACCATGTTACTACCAATCAATCTCACCATTAGATTGTTTATAGTAACTATATTTATTTTCATCTTTGTATGGTTATGATTTCCCATATTTAAAGTGAAAGCATTAAATATGGGAAATCCCACCAAGAAAATAAATATAAAGTATTAAATTTGAGAAATCATGACCATACAAAGATGGAAATCTTTTTTACAAAAGTTACGTAACCAAAACCAGTTATCAATTCGTTTAATTACTAAACCACACGCTCATGACACATTTTGGAAGGGGCTCCACACATGGAATACTTTATTGAACTAGAGCACATAAGATCATGGAGTTCTTCTGTTGACCTACTTCTCAGAAATACCCACACAGATTTTCAATTATATAAATAGCAGCAATAAATTCATAGATAAATATTTACAATTTTCACTCAAATTAATATATAATATGTGTAAAGGTATCGTATAAAAGACAGATACATTTATAAAAAAATGATTTAATTACGTTACCCATAATTATTAATTTAAGTATTTATAATAGACATTTTATTTCTAAAAAGTTTCAGAATTAGAAAGATTTTGCAATAGTAATTCCAAAGAGTATACTAGATTCTAAAAATACAAATTGGGAGCATAATGTTTTGGGTATGGTTGGCTAAACATGAGAAAAGGTGGAGTGAAACTAAGGGTCTGTTTGAATATGATTTTTTTTTAAAATAAATAAATAAACTGTTTTGAGTATAAATCTTCAAAACTGATTTTGGAAGTAGAAGAATAATAAAACTTGTTTGAACACAGTTGGATTTAAAGTTATAAAAAAGTTGTATTTATTTACAAGAATGTCATTAATAAATTTTTATAATTACAAGATTACCAATGTAAAATAATTTAAAATTGAAAAGAAATTGAATTTATTTATGAAAGTACGATTAATGAATCTCATGATTATAAGATTGCAAAAATGATAAAACCAAAAAATAATTTTGAGAACATGTGTAACTTGTTCTCATTTTTTTTTTAGTTTTTAAAACTAAAAAATAATTATTTTTTAGGGAATCATTTTATAAAACAATTCTTTTCAAACAAGTTTTTTGTTTTTTTATTGTAAAAACTTAAAAAATTATTTTTTAGAAACAGAAATCAAATAGGTTCCAAGTTTGATTTCTACGAATATCAAAGAAGTATTTGCCTACAAAATCTTTGCTTAAAAATTGCATCTTCCATGTATAAGATTCAAATATTTGAATGCAGGTAATTCTTTTGAGTTATATCCCAGACAAGTAATGGGCTAAAATTTAGAAAATTAAAAAGTTTCATTGCAAATGAAATTGTGTATAAGGTTATTTTTTGAACAAGAGCATTGTCGAAAATAGTTTTATGCAGATTACAAAACTTAATTATATACAAATTATTATAACTCTTAGAATAATATAAACTATTAAAAAGCCCAACATCTATCAATTTAAGTTTTTGGGTTGAATTGGTTCTTTATATAGTATTAGAGCCTCGGTATCACGGGTTTGATCCTCACCGCCCTCGATTTAATTAATAATTAATCAAGTCTTGCGGAGTTTTTAAGCACAATTAGTCGTGGACCTATTTATTGTCCACCCTTTAAGCGAGTGAACTTTCATGAGAAGTGGCGTATTAGAGTATAATATAAATTATTAAAAATTAAAGGCCCTCACCTAATAACTCAAACTTTTTGGTTGAATTGGCTCTTAACATATTAGCAGAGTTTCGGTGTCACATGTTCGATCCTCTCCGTCCCATTTAATTAATAATTAATTAAATCTTCTGGAATTTTTTAACATGGTGAATGAGCCTATGCATTATCCACCTGTTAAGTCCAATGGACTCTTGTATGAAGGGGCATGTTAGAGAAGTATATATATAACATATTAACAGCCCTATTAATAGCTCAAAGAGTTAGGTTTTTTGAGTAGGAAAAAGTCTCATCTTTTTGGCCTAGCTAGTCACCCTGTCAGATCCCCTGCGGTTTGGAAAGCCCCTTCTCAAGGTGTTCTGAAATTAAATGTTGATGGTGCGGCTACCTCTGAGAGAGCTGCTTGTGGTAGTTTATTAAGAGACTGGGAAGGTAAGTGGGTTGGTGGTTTTTCTGTTTTTATTGGATCTTGTTCCCCCTTGCATGCTGAATTATGGGCAATTCTATATGGTTTGGATTTTGCTTGGAACTCTGGATGGAGGGAAGTTGTTCTTGAATCTGATTCGCTTCAAGCCATTGGCTTTCTTACCAAGGTTGGTAATGAGACTCGAAAGTTACCATTGGTGACTAAGATTTGAGTAGCTTTGTTTAGGAAATGGTCTGTTTCTTTGAAGCATATCTCTAGATCCTGCAACTGCTGTGCAGATTGGATAGCAAAGCATGCTTTACATGATTCTTTTGGATTTACTGTTATCCCCTCACCTCAGAGGGAGCTGGTCAATCTTCTTGCTGCAGATTTGTTGGATCCAGGCAACTCCTAGTAGGCTGGTTTTTGTTCTGTTTTGCTTCTATTTTGTGTCTTTCTTTTCCTAGTTTGTAGCTGCTGTTTTTGCTGTTTCTGGTCTTTTGTTTTCTGTTCTTTGTGTTGCTGTTGTCGTGGGACTTTTTGCCCCATGTACTTACCAAAAAAAAAAAATAGCTTAAGTTTTTAGGTTGAATTGATTCTTTACATTAGTTCTGATTAAATATAATTTACTTTTACTTATTGATTGATGGGTTAATCTGATTCTGTATAGTAATTTTTTATAAGGTAGAGTTTTTTTGTTTAAATCTCCTATGACTAATTTCAACAATTCTACAATATAATATTTGGGAATTACTTTTCTTATGTTACATACAAAAATTATTATCTCCTACACTTACATTTTTCAAATGGGTCCCACAATTTTTTTTCCTCTCTCCTATTTATTGTTTGAGCATGAGATAATACTTCTCTTACGCAACATAAGAGAAGTATTACCCATAATATTTCTATGAAGCATAAGAAAACTTAAAATTATTTATCCAATTGAATAATTTATTCTTGATAACCCTTATACCTTTGATTACTAAAATCTAGTTTCGAGTTAGTCTTGCTTTATTCTTATTCCAAAAATAATAATAATTATACTTAGCTCTATCCAACAATTTATAGAATGTTCTTCTTCTCAGTTATTTGACTCTCGGTTGATATAGCCACTAGCAAAATTAGCGACAGGCGTTCAAAACCGGCGTTCAGCAAAAGATTGTGTATATAAAGCCGTATGTATAGGTATATCTTATGGGTAGGGTCCATTAATGTGAATTCACATTATGTGAATATTTCAGTTTCTTTTAGTCCAACAATATTCACATTATGAGAAAAAGAGAAAAAAAATAGACCCCACACATTTATTTTTATATACATATACATATAAAGTTTCTCATATTACATATATATATATATATACATATATAAAGGTTCACTTTTTCTGCGGTTAGCCGTTAGATAACAAAGATCAACGGCTCTGTTTTAAGCATGTGATAATTTTAATTTTTCTGAGTTATAATAATATTTATATTTATAATTTGTTAAAATTTAAATGAAAACAACACCAGTATCAAATGATCCTACCTCATATATATATATATATATATCCTAAAATATGCACATAAATTTTTTATATATATATATATATATATATATATATATATATATAAACTAAAAAAGGTAAATTAATAAAATTAATAAAGCAGGCTGAACAGGTTTTTTCTCAAACAAAATGTAATATTACGCAATTTTAAAAAAATTAAATAAACATATAGAGTATATGAAGCTTGGGTCATTATAAATTTTCAAGAAGTTACTTATGATGCATCAAGAAATATATCGTTTGAAAAAATATTTCCCGACTTCAGTAGTTTGTTAAATATAAATAAGAAGTTATTAATCTTATATCACATAAGATAAGTGAAATAAAGTTGTGTGACCCATGATTTAAAAAAAATATTAAAAAGAAAAGAAAAAATAGACACAAGATTTTATGAGTGTGTAACATAAGATAGTTGTCTACGTGACATACGACAACTATTTCCCATATAAATATTATTTTAATTGCTGGTTGGCATGTGACGGAGGGAAATCAAAGTAATGATTAACATTTGAAGGTATAAAACATATTAAAATGGGTATTTGAGCAAACAGTAGATACGTTTATTGTTGTTGAACAAGGAACACGCATATACGGAAAAGTTGTCCTTGTTGTATAATGTCCATTCCTATTTCCTACCAAGTGGGAACGTGTGTGTGACAATAGTTTTGTGGTGTCACATACCCAAAAAAAATAAAAAATAAAATTAGTGGAGGCCAATGATTTGCTGGTATAATGGTCCATTATCATTTTTATCGGACTCATATCCTGTGCTTCCGCTTAGGTGACTCAGTCACATGTACGCTTCATCTAAAATCCAATTTCAAGCACTTTTCTTCACATGATGTTTTGATGCAAAAATCAAATCCAATAGATAATGAACCCCTTACATATTAAATGTTGCTTGCAAGAAAAAATATTATATATATATATATATATATATATATATATATATCGGTCCCAAATATTCTCTCTCCACTATTTTGTAGGCCCCACTTATGCTATGTGTTTTTTGTAGGAGAAAATATTTTCCCTATATATATATATATATATAGAGGAAGATATTCTTGGTACCAAAATTTTCTAATCTTTTCTCTATCTAATCACCATTGAATTAAAGAGAGAATATTAAAAAGTTTTTGAAAAAAAAGAAAATGTTGATCCAATGTGATTTTTTTGGTAGTAGAAAAAATGTTTTCCCTCCTCATATATATATATATATATATATATATATATATATATATATATATATGAGAATCATTTTACACAAGTGTAAGTCACGCTTTTAATATTGTCCGTTGATTCCATTATATCTAAGGTATCAAAAATTTTAATAACGTGAGCCATTAAATAGAAGTGGATCAATGATCAAGATTGAGTGTAAGACTTCTAACTCTTACATTGGTTTAAGAATATATTGTCCCTAATATTGCGAATGTGTTTGGATTATAATTTTCTAATTGTGATTTTAGAGTTAGCAGTTTTTCTTTTACTTCAACTTCATAATTGAAGATAAAAACGGTTTAAACACAATTTAATTATATTTTTGTTAAATACGTTAATTTGATAATAAATTTTTGCTTGCCTCCCCAAAATCGTGAAGCTTGACAAATGTTATTTCAAACACGCTACGCTAACCATTTTTGAGTTAAACTTGGACAAGTAGTTGGATACAATAAAAAATGAAAAACCAACTAGTTTAAACTAAAAAAATTTGAAAAAAAAGAATTTTTTTTTCTTTTTATTTTATTAGCCAGACTACCAGACTAGGGAATCAAACACCTAATACAACCCTTCGTTTGAATTTTTTTATGCTATGTATATATTTAGATTAACTTATTTTTTGTTCAAAATATATTATAACTGAAGAATTTTGAGAAAATTTTAAAGGTATATTTTTCTTTAAAAAATTAAACAAATGTAAACTTGTATTGAGGTGTATCATCTTTGGTATGCGCAAGGGTCCGTGGGTGTGAAAGGGTCCGACGGTGTTAAATGTGGATTAGTCTTCGGTTACGGTCAGGGGATATTTTTGAATTTATTAAAAAAAAAAAAACAACAACAAAGTGTGCAATTTTGCTTACCAAAAAAAAAGTGTGGAATTTATTTATGTACGAAAACGGCACTATTCAAAATTGCAAAAAATAAATTACAAGAAAATAAAATTCGATGGGAGTTTTAAATTAACCATAAAATTTAAGGGTAATCCAATTTAAAATTCAAAGCTCTTGTTAAGCAATATTTCCTTCGGGAAGCATATTATTCCAGTATAGCAGCATTAAGCAATACAAAGAAAAAAAAAAAAAACAGTAAACAAATTTTATTCAGTTTTTTCACAAATTGATGACTTTTTGTGATCAGTTTTTTTTTGGGTAAGATTTTGTGATCAGTTTCTGTCTTACACTCGTTGCCACGAAAAGTGTATAATTAAAATATTTTTTATCTTATCAAATAGATGAATTGTCGGCTAGTACTTTTAGGGCTGCTGAATACAATAATATAAACGTCAAAGTCTATCAAATCTGATAAAATTATAGTTGCATCAGATATGAAGCACCTTTTGATACTCTATCGTTTTAGGCAGTAATTAAAATCGAAACATGTGATCTAATTAATTCACCCGTTAATGAATCAATCCGTCTGAAAATAGATGAACTAATTCTAAATCAAGTTAAATTACTATTAAAATAATATCAATTTTTTTAGTACTTCAATAACATTAATTTTACATACACGTATTTTAATATATATTTTAAGGTTATGTTTATCTCATTTTACATGAGATAAACAGCTTTCCTACACACACAAAAAGGGTTGAGTTCCATCACTTTTTTTTTTCTCTATCATTATTCCATTTTCTCTTTCCATTTTGTTATGTGTGTTGGAAATAACACTTAATATTTGTAATATAACATTAAGAAAAATATATCTCTATATTTTATTGTGTTCTTGGTTTCAGCTGTTTCATTAACAATCAGCTGGTTTGGACCTTAATCACTGTTAAAAATCTAATTTAGACTAATCCAAGTATGGTTAATTAATAAAAGCAATCATAGCTTAGAGCACTTCTAACTATCCGTTAGACTAGAGCTTAGGCATAAATAAGCTCCTTTCTATAAGATTACAAGATATATACATTTTCAAAAATCTTTTTATAATGGATGTTGGAGCTATTATTATCATTAATGGGTAAAGTGTTTGTCATTTTAAAGGATATAAAATTATGTCATTTTAAGAGAGAGAATGAGATAGATAAAGGAGGAGAGAGAATTGACAAAAAAATAAATTATTTATATATTATAGGTGAAAGCATTATTTATATATTATAGGTGAAAGTATATATACAAGAGAGTGAAATAAATAGTTTAATTAGTGGAAATCAAGCTTCCAAATTCTAGTTGAGCAACTGTGGTTATCTTCCTTTAATTGATTCAAATGCCTATATATCTATCCAACTTTTAAAAATACGGTTGATTTTGTTCTTTCCTTCACAATATGAACGCAAGTCACCTTTTAATCTTACATAACCAACGCTAAAGTGCTTTTGTCACTTTTTAATAATAAAGAATCCCAAAGGTTATCTCAAGAGAGATATTGGGTGCCATTTCTTTCCAATTTGTCAGAAACCCTTATCACAAATCAACCAAACAAATTCCGACAAGGATTTTTCTATAGAGGAGGGGGTGATGGTGATAAGAGCCTAAGAGGGTGAGGAACCCCATTATTTCACATGTCTAATGTCTTTGATATCCTGTTAGTTATAATATTTTTCCGGGATGTATTAATCTCATATTGTATGAAATAATTATCTCATACAATAGAGAGAAGATAATGAGATCCACTACTTTTAAAAAAAAATAATAGACCCCACTACTTTGTTTTTGTTGTATGAGATAATTATCTCATGTAACATGAGATATTTATTTCCCTATTTTTCCCTTGTTCGCCTCAAAAGCAAAAGCAAAAGCACCTGTTTATCTGTGTCATTGGCCTCTTCCCCCCATTAAAAACAGTACTTGTGATTATCTCGTATACCTAATTTACTATGTAATTTCAAGTGCGTGACTTGTTCCCACTTTCCCTTCTGCTTACCTAAGGCTGCTTTCTAGTTGGTGATGACTTAGATTTATGACTTAATATTATGTTGCCACGTCATTCCCATGATCCAAAACAACATTAAAAAAAAGGGGTCATGACATCAAATTAGAAAGAAATGAAGATGCTACACGTTTGTTTGCATTTTTTTTTTTTTAAAAAAAAAGTTGCTACACGTTTTTTTATGAAGCATATTATAGTTAATTTGTATGAATCTTTAATTGGATGATTTAACAAAAATCTGTAAGCACATATTCTCTCTCAACTAAGATAAACATGTTACGATGCGAAGGGTAGTTCGGTTAGCAGCTGAGCTTCCAACGGATTACTTGATGCATGGAATAAATTCTACCTAAAGTAATTCTTTGAAAAAAAAAGTTGGGGTCAGAAGATAAGCCAAAAATCTTCGATTGGGGATTAGTCTCGTCCTTTTTCCGATTGCGAAGTTTAGTGCACCCACTATCATAATGAGGGGTTAGTCCAAATGGGCCGTACCCCGAGGGCATGGTGCTCGGAGAAAGTTGAATGAGGATACCTCCTGACAATGTACCAAAAAAATAAAAAAAAATAAACATGTTACACGTATATTTTTCCCTAACTAGCTTGATGTTAGTGTTTATGATAATGATTGTCATTGGAGTTGATTATACTCACTAGGATGATCGCATCATCATTTGCCTTTTCCTAATGGGATTTCCTTTTTCTTTCTATTGGTTTAAAGGGGATAGAAGGATCTCTCTCTCTCTCACCTTTTACCGCTGGATTTGTGTCATCAATTTGTAACACTGCACTAAGTTATAGCACAATGAGTCTGCATCATCTGCGCAGTTCGATAAAATTACATATGGTGCAGTGATAATTATTCAATTATGTTTTTTCTTTGAGATTTTATTAGCAAAAAAAATACTTTTAAAAATTTGAAATTGACTCTGAATTTTAAAAATAATAGCAGAGGATGTGATCCCAGCACAGCAAACACTCATCTAAAATGTGTAGCACGAGGTGGCCGAGACCAGATATTTACACATCACTGATATTTTATTTGTGTGGGGTGTAATTAACATGCCAACCAGTCATTTATTGTATATTATATAAAAATCTTAGTACAACAATTTCTAAATGTCTAGGCGGCTAATGTGTACTGTGAATTTTATCCGCTAGTTTGGTAAAATTATAAAATTTGATCCCATAATATATATACGAGGTAAGATTTTTTGACACTGGTGTCAAATTCGAAATTTGACACCTCATCTAAAAACCATTATATCAAAAAAGATCAACGACTCTGATTTGTAAGCATGTGACACTATTGATTTTTTTATCTAACGGCTCTTAGATGAGGTGTCAAACTTCAAATTTGACACCGGTGTCAAAGGATCCTATATATATATAGGGTTTGATTTTCTCATGTTGCATAAGAAATGAATTCTCATGTTCTGACTCAATTGGTGGTGCACCCCACATTTATTAAAAAAAGAAAAAAAAATTGCACGCAAATTGAAGGGTCACAAGCATGAGAATGAGAATTCAATTCTCATACAACATGAGAAAATATTTTTCATATATATATATATATATATATATATATATATAAAACTGTAATCTAAATATTTGAACTGGAGTAGATGTGAACCATACATCTAGTAAAAGAATTGAAAAATTGAACCGAAATGTGAACCATATTTTTAATAATTGATTTTTAAAAAATTAAAATGAATCGAATTAGTTTTTAAAGAATCAGTTAAATTTATTTTTAAAATTAGTTCAAGAATTGAACCGTTTTTAAATCGAACCGAACCATTTTTTAACTGTATTGAATTGTTTTTTATGACTTTATTTCTTTATTTTTTTATTTTTATTTAGAATAGGGTTGACTTGAACTAGTTTCAAACCAAACCAAACCGCTTTCGACCGAACCGAACAATTTTCGAACTGAACCAATCTTTTTGGAACCGAATCGAACCGGTTATAAACCGGACCGAAAAGATTTTGAGCCGAACCAAACCTTTTTCAAATGGAGCTGTTTAAATCAATTCGATTCATTTCTTCAAAAATTCAGTTCAATTCGACTCATGCACACTCCTAATTAGATCAATGTCCGGAGATATTTTGTGCTAAGTAGGTAAAGCAATTAATACAACTCAAAAATTTAATTGGGTAAGAGATAATTAAATTAATAGTTATATATTAATATTTCTAACACATTTGCAATTGAAGTATCAATAATTTCACAAGCTTTTTTTTTATTATTGTCTTGTGTTGATTTTTATTTTTTGTTAAAATTTATTATAAAACTAGGTGGACAATGAAAACTAGGTGGACAATTGAAGTAGGAAAACGTAGGTGGTAATACATTCAATTCAACTCAAAACTTTAATGAAAATTATATTAATGATTTTTATATTATAGAAAAATATTCGTGATATAAGTTATAAATTATGACGTTGTTTTGGAATTGAAATATTAAAAATTTTAATCATAAAGACTATAATAATCCTGAAATAAAATAAAATTATAAAAACATCATGATTTCCGTCCAAAACGATATCATATTGGGCTTATTGTTGATAACTTATTTACAGTAACTGCAAAAAAAAAAAATGAACGCTTTATATTATATTGGTGGACAATGCACATGTTCATCTATATATATGCTAAGAAACTCTACAATATTTACTTATTTATTGATAGAATAAAAGGTTATAAGGATCGAATTCGTAACCACCTAGTCACAAAGATTTTAATACCATATAAAACAACTAATTCAACACCAAAACTTAAGCTGGTAAGTGATTACCATATTAATTATTGGAATTTATTTTTCTCATGTTGCTTGAGAAAACAAATCCTTCCTACACACACCATAAAAAGGTGTGTCACTCATTTTTTTTTTATATAGGCGAGTCTCACACTTAATGTATCTATGACATAATATTAGAATTCTCCAACAATTTATTTTTCCCTTGATTATTTTATGTTAACATCTCTATATTAAAATCTTCAAAAAAGAGTTTGATATGCAACGATTCAAGCGAATGCTATGTAAGGGGCAGGTGTTGTTGAGCCACATGATGGAGCTCAAATTTAGTACGCTCAAATTTTGTACTCTTATCATATGTATCGGGGTGTAAATGAATTAGGCCTGCCTACAAGGGCCTACGGCCTAGTCTATATTAGACCAAATTTAACCTTTTACAAATAGTAAAATAGAATAGGTCTAGATTTTTTAAAAGATCTATTTAAAAAATATGCCATAGGTTTTTTTGTACATATCAAGTCTATAAGCCTACAGACCGGCCTATATCATATTTTTTATTTTAAATAAAATAAATGAAATTATTATTTTAATGGATTTGAATAATAAAGTAATATTATTTTAGTTATTCTTTTAATTATTGAATATTTAATAGGCTTCAAGAGACTAACAGGACTATGTCAAGACTTTTATTTTTGAAAATATAGGTTAGACCAAACTTGTAACTTAAGACTTACACAGGCTAACAGGTTAGGCAAAACTTAATATTTTTTTATATAAATTCAACCTATTTAAGTCAAAATTCAGCCTAACCTAACGTATTTATAACCGTACGTATGTACTCCTTTATTTAGAATCAAACACCTATGTTGAATATAATGTTTTTGTCTCTGACATGTTATTTTAGCAGCATTGATTCTTAAACTTTACCGGAGAGATACATGGAAAACTCAGCGGACAAGTATTGAAGAAATTTCCCATGGCCCAATGCACACATCTAAAACAATTTTTAATGTAATTTATTGGATTTTTTTACCAAGATATTTTCAATTTTCTCTCAAGATTTTTTATTTCATTGGATGGGAATCCTTTAGACGATTTAATCAAAACAGATAAGAACAATATTTGACGTATTCATTAAACAAACCAATTGATTCTAATCTTTTAGTGAGCAAGCAAAATAATGTTTGGTTAGTAGAATTAGCGATAAATGGATCTTCTTCCCCAAATCGAGATTTAATATAATGTTTAAAGACATGCATACTCAAGTGTTAAATGAACTCCTGACTTTACTATAAAATTAAAACATAATAATAATAATAATAATAATAATATGCAAAATTAGCCAGAGAGTATATATATGCAACAAATTTTACAATCATAACAAACAAAATAAGTTCACAAACGAAATTAAATTGATCAAAAGACCAATACAAGGTTAAATAATAAATTTTAAACCTTAGGTATGAAACTAACAGAGATATTCAAATTTATGTTGATATTTTATTATGAAGCATTTTCCTTTCCTGCTATATCAGTGTAACCAATTAGTTATAGCAACTTCAACTTGAAGAGCTTAATTGAAAACATCAATGATTAGACCCTAGATATCACTTCTTTTTTTCTTATTTTTTGTTTTCTGGCCGCCATTGACCAAAGATATCATTAAAGTTTAAGTTTCTTGGCTTTACATGAATGTTATAAAAGTGGCTGATTAAGGAGATTTTGAACAATCTTTAATGCAAGGTTCGACACTCTATATTCGTTGATGGTTGGTTCATCTCATCAATAATTAAATAGATTTGAGATTTATGTGTTTATTTAAGTAGATTCTTAGTCATCCAAGCTGATTTAAGATCTTAGATGATAATGTAAAAATTTGATTCTAAGTAGATAACGCATGGATCAAATACCTCCAATCCTCCATAGTACCACATGCATAACCAAATTAAAGTGCATGCTAATGGACAGATTATGATATCCTAGAACCTTTTGAGATTTCAATAATCATTACTTGAGCATTAATAGTGCAAACAGTATACTTTTATTTTATAAAGGTTTCCATATATATATATATATATATATATATATATATATATAGGGATGATTATATTTATAAATCTTTTGTTTACAATCTACATTATGTACTCCCGAAAATACACTAAGTTACGCTATGTATTTTGGAGAGTACATAGTTAATTGCAAAAAATTGTAAACTTTTTTTTGTAAATGGATCATGTCCATATATATATATAGGCAGGATCATTTTACACCGGTGTAAGAATAATAAGTCTTACACTAAATCTTAATCATTGATTTTCTGCATTTAACGGTTAAGATTTATTAGGTGTAACTCATTAATTATTTTTTAATTCCCAATAAATCTCAACCATTAGATGCACGGAAATCAACAGTTAAAATTTGGTGTAAGATTTATTATTCTTACACCGGTGTAAGTGATCATATCTTATATATATATATATATATATATATATATATATATATATATATATATATATATATATATATATATATATATGGCCGCTTGAGATAATGTTATCTCTGGCTATTAAATCATAATCGTATAAAGATGAAACAATGATGATAAAGAAAGAAAGAGAAAAAAAGAGAATCATAACCATTCAAAGGTGAATCAATTAATATAGGGAAATAAATAAAAAAATGACGTAATTTTGGGGTGGTCGAAGATAAACTTATCTCAAGTTATATATATAAGAAATATTTTCCCCTATATATATACATATATACACACACACACACACACATATATATATAAGGTTTTATAAGAGTTATGTTATAGGAAAAGTGATTGTGTTATGTTATAGAGATTCGTTTTGCGTGCCATGGCTTTTTTTAAATATGCGGGCTCCACAAAATATTGTGTGTATTGGAAACTTTTTGTAGTCATGTTAAATGATAGAATGTAAACCCATATATATAAGGAAGCAAAAGGGTTACCCATTCTTCTTATAGACCTGAACAATGAAATTGTCATTTAACTAGTAAATATTACTTGTATCAAATGTGTATTTTAAATTTCGAAAAATATTTTCTCATGTTATAGGAGAATTATTTTTTCCTATTAGTGACTCTTCGATTTTCATGTAGAATTTTCTTTTGTCTTTTTATTTTTTTAATAGACGTGACTTCACACAGAAATGGGTCTATAGAACGAGGATAGTTTCTCTCATATTAAAATCCTTTAAATTTGCATACAAATCTTAAAAGTATAAATAATAAAACTTAAAACTAACATTTAAATTTATAAAGGATATATAAATAACTAACTCAGGTAGAATATAATAACATATAAATTAAAATAGAAAATTTTAAAATTACATTTAAGATTATAATTAATAAAAAAAACCGAAAAAAGTAAAATCACATGTATCATTCTTTATGGGAGATTAGAATAAGAAATTTAGCCAATCTTGATATTATACTCCAATTTAATTTAAATGATTAGAGTAATTAATATTTACGAAGAAAAAATCGGAGAATAAACTAAAAGAAAAAGCCAATCTTGAGATAGTAAACTTCAATTTAATATTGGGGACAAGAGTAGTTAAGATTTAGAAAGAAAAAAAAAATAAATTTAAATGTAATTTTTTTAAAAGAAGTAAAAAGAAAATATTTAACCTAAACCAAATTCAATGTAATTTTTTTTTTAAATAATTAATAAGTTAAGAGCTTTTTTTGAAAAAGTTAAAATATTAAATAATGATAAAGTCACATATTTAAAAAATTGCTTTTAAAAGCTAGGATTTAATTTTATTATATATGAGTAATTTATATTTGTGATGTAGTTATTTTTTTAATTTTATTTATGTTTTAATTTATTTTAATTTTATTTATGTTTTAATTTGGGTGCTTTTTCTTTGGTCTATTCATTTCATTAAAGGTGTAAATTATAAAGGTTAGGCGTAAATATATTACCTGCCATAAATTGTCAGATCTTTGTTATGAGAGCCGAAGGAGAAGTCGCCAGTAAGCCTCATTAGACCGTACATCTTTCTAGATATATCCAGATAGTAGATAGTCGCATAAAAACATTCCTCTTAGAGTAGCTGTTAATACAAATAACATAAACTCTGTTATAGCCATTTATGTACATTCAATGTACTCTACGGATAGAGGAATACATAGAGTTGAACATAGTCAGATAAGAAATTGAAAGATTTCGTCGATATTGTTCGTTTGGAAATTTCCTGGAAAGCTAATCATAGGTTCTTCTCTCCGTCGGAACAATAGGATTGTTATGCTCATTACTAAACTTGCTGAAGAGATAAAATATAACCAAGATATCTCTTTTTTATCAGAGGTTGAATCGATCATCAGTCTTACGATGAAGAGCCAAGAAGATTGCTTGTGATTTGTGGAAGAGCCGAGAAGAAATGTGATAAAAAGAATGGTGATTATAACTATCAATCTTACGATGAAGGGTTCATTTCCGAGCTGAAGAAGTCTAACTAACAAAACTAACATAAGACTGAGAGGAAATTGTTTCATTTTGTTAAGTCTAACTATCAATATGCATTATGTATTGATATTTTAATATTTTTTTGTTAATTTATTGTTAAGTCCGGAAGACTTATCACTCTTAGTTTGAGTACTTAATGAAGTTGAATATTGTATGTGTAGGAATATAAGGATTGTGTTTTGGTGTGAAGTTCAAAAAAGATTGAGATGAAATTGTTTAATTGAAGTATGAAGTTAGTTTTAAATTGTGTATTGATATGTTAATTTTTTAAGGTTAAAATATATACTTATTGTATATTGCTCGCTAATTGTATAAGCCTTATTTAATACTTAGCCTAATATATGATGTGGACATTTGTGCATTTAATGTATTGATTTTGATATGTTATTTACTTTTTTTTATATGTTCTTTGCTTTGATTATATTTTTTTATCCAAAAAATTGGTATTAATTTTGGGGAGAAATAAAAAAAATGTAAATATTTTTAATGAAAATTTAGTAATTTTCCGTTTAAAATTTTCAACGGAATCTGTTTTTCGTCGAAAATCATTGCAACAATTTTCGACGAAATTCCTTTGATTTTCCGTTGAAAATTTTCAACGAATTTTGTTTTCCGTCAAAATCTTTATATCAATTTTCACAAAAAAATTTATTGATTTTTCATCGAAAACTTTCGACAGAATCTGCTTTCCGTTGAAAACGATCATAACAATTTTCGACGGAATTCTATTGATTTTCCGTTGAAATTCTTTTATGAAAATAAATTTTATCAAAAAAAATTTACAGAAATAAATTTCGTCGTAAATTTTAGATGAAATCTCTAATTCCATTGAAAAAAATTGTTATCAACGAAGAGAAATTTAACAACTTCAATTCCGTAAAAAATGATATTTTCGACTAAATTTTCACCATTTCAACAAAACTTTTCCCTCGAAAAAACAGACTTTTCTAGTAATGATTTTGTCTAAATAAATCGGACTTATGAGTGATATTTTTAATAGAAGGCCGGGTATGACCTATAAAATCTATCATAATTTCAATTATAATAAATTAAAGATGGTTTGTTTAAAAAATTAGAGCACAAAAATAAACATAAACAACAAATTAATATTTTCAAAATAATTCTTAATGTGAAGTTAAGGAGAGATAAGTTTATTTTTGCAAATTTGAATATTTAACCTAAAATACCATATACCACTTTAAATAACAAAAATAATATTATAGAATACTAATTATTCAACTTAAATAATCAAGGGTAATATTGTTTTATTTAAAAAATTAAACAGGTGAGCCAGTAAACTTCATATCTAGGCTTATTTTGAGTAGTTTTTTTTTTTTTTCTCTCTCTATTACTTAGGCTAAGTTAGGCCTAACCTGAGATACAGTGTGTACAATCTGATAGATCATCTCATCTATTTACACCCAAAAAGGTTAAATAATTGATATAAAAAAAGTTAAATAAAGAAAGTATTAATTAATGTTAAAGAACCTTGGGATACACCACCCCAAAAGCTAGCTCAAAGGGTGGGAGTGTCCAAGGTCTTATAAACTCCACATTAGTTACCCATACAACCAATGTGGGACTACATATCTCAACACGCCCCCTCACACGAGAGCCCACTGGGCTTGAATGGTGGACAACATACAAGCCCACCTACATGTGGAAATTCCACTACAAAGAAAGTGGGAGGCGGTGAGATTTTGAACGCTCTGATACCATGTTAAAGAACCTTAGGATACACCACCCCAAAAGTTAGCTCAAAGGGTAGGAATGTTCAAGGTCTTATAAACTCCATATTAATTACCCATACAACCAATGTGGGACTATATATCTCAACGATTAATAAATTCATTGTTCCTTAAATTTATTTCAGAAAAAACTGTCACACGGCATTTGGATGCTAGTGAAGCTTTTAGATATTCGTCTGTTGCTTTGTACCTTACCGACGTGGAAAATAACTCAGCTTTTTTGGTCAAACCACGTGATAGTATGAGCTGTACAACTCACTAGAAGCCCTCTAATCAGTTGGATAGTTATCTTATTAGCATAAATTATTCACACGAATGATTAATTTAACCATTGTTGACGTTGATTAACTAACTGATTCCGTTCATACAATGACATAATCATGTGGGCAAGTGTAATCCTATTAACGTAAACTACATACATTGTCGTATTTAAGTTTAAGATGTTTACCAAATTTCATTGGCACAGGTGGTAAGGAGTATGAACCCCTTAACCAGAGGTCTCGAGTTCGAGTCTTGAAAATGGAAAAAAAAAATGATTTGGGAGAGCCGCCCCCAAAAGGGTCCGACAGTGCTCGATGTGGATTAGTCTTCGATTACGGCCGGAGGTTACCTTTGAATTTATTCAAAAAAAAATTAAGATGTTTCAAAATGCAATTAATATTATTATTAGGTGAGAATGGAATCAATTGATGCAAAGTGTCATTGGTATGAGTACTCAGGTATAAATTTCATATAACCCAAATAATTTAAGAGCCCTTTGTCCAGTTATAAACAATAGAGCTAGGGGTAAAATCGAATTAAAATCTTTCTTAACTTTAATTTTGTTGACTCAATCTATATATATTTTCTAAAGTTATTCGGGCCGAGTTTACCCCTAAGCTTTATATTAACAAGAGATATTACAGTGTTAATTTTTTTTTTGATAACAATTATAGTGTTAATTTATTTAGTTAGAAAAATAACAAAATTATATTCTAATGAATATAAATATATAAAATAAGGTTTCAATTATTAAAGGGATAATTTTCTTTGTCTTTCACTAAGGGATTTAATGAGAATATATACAATTAATATTAATTTTTTTTATTTGTAAGTTATACTGCTTTAAAAAAGAGGATATAATTCAAATGAAGTATATATTTGGCTGAACTCATTTGTGAGAATATACTTGCCATTAAATTGTAAAAGATATTCTTATTGATTACGCATGATTGGTTAATATTTTATAGACAAAAATTAATATTAAATTTATCACCATCTATTTTTTTTTGTGTATGAAGTAATTTGAATAATATGTAGATATTGAATAAAAAATCGGGGGGGGGGGGGGGGGGGGACAAAATTTATGCCTCCCCTAATCAAATTTTTTTTATCCATTAAAAAAAAATACTAAATTCAAATATCTTTATATGTTAAATTCATTTCTCTAAAATGCTATCTAACAAAGGCAGATTAATTTTCACCGTCACAAAACTCCACATGGCAGAGCAAAACTCTATTTCTTCTATAGCAGCGCTATTAGACAAAGGACCTTTCCAATTAATACATATGCCACACATGAAACAATCCTTGGAAAAGTGAGACAGAGAATTGGCCATAGAAAGATCATCGTGTATAGGAAGATTCTATTTCCATTCCAATTGGAGCAAACCAATGAAAACAAAGCTTACAGCTTTTGCAATGCATTGTTTTTATACAGCAACCAATACCGAGTGTCACACACCCACTTGGTCATAAAAACATATAATTGGCTTAGATAGCTTGGCTAGTATATGTAGCTAGTGCTAGTGATAGGGTCACCCCTTCAAAAGGGAAAAAAATTTGGTGCTTAGACTCTATGTGTTCCTTCCATTCTGTGAGTGATACTTGGACAAAAGTTTATTTTTTATTTCTTCTCTCTCATCTTTCTTCAATAATTGTCTCATTTTAATTGATTTGGACCATTGAATTAATGTAGGTCAGGACCACCAAAATTCTTCTCCTTCAAAAGTGTCCCAAAGTCTCTCAACTGTAAGTTGCTTTTGTTGACTAAGTAAGCTATATGTGGATCACCCCATTTTTGCTTTGCTTTGCTAGTAGTATCATATATAGTGGGGACCCACTGTACCCTGTCTGCCACATAACTATTCCAATTGGTTGAGAGGGTTGTGTCAGATAAAGCCTTTATGGGGCAGGTGAATGGATAAGAAACAGTGCTAGTGTGTTCTATTCTTTTTTCTTCATTAAAAGATATGTGACTGGCATAAGAGTGTCCCTTGTATTTTGGGAATTACAATAAGGGCCCTTGATATTTATTTATTTTATTTTTTTGAAATCCCTTGATATTTATTTTTCATCGGGGGTATTTGGTATAAAGAGATTTTTTATTATTTAGGAGGAATCATGATTTCAAAGAATATAGTGAGAAAATAATTTTATTAGAAATATTAGAAAAAGTTATTTGGTTATGAAAGTATTACCGGGAATATCGTATTAATTGCTGAAATACTATGTTTGATTAATGGTAAAATATTGCTGAGAATTTCAACAAAATAACACAATTAACCTTGAATTGACGTTTCTCAACTGAGGGTATGATGTGATGAATGGTAGATTTGTCCGAAATTTTTCCATTTTTTTCATGTTCCATTTTCCATCCAAATAAGATTCCTCAAATTCCACATTTTCGATTGCATTCTTCATCCTCATTCTTACGTGTTGTAGCAAATACTTGGAAAAAAAGTTATCCTCCATAATTTTGCTTTTATGTGTATCAAACATAGGGGTGGGATATTCTTACTACCCACTTTTTCTACTACTACTTTAATCATCATTAGATTCAAAAGTTATTTTTTTTTTCTCTCTTCATTCAATTTTCCCTCTAATCCAATGGTGATTAGAGTGGTAGTGGAATGGTAGTAGAAAAAGTGGGTAGTAAGAATATCCTACCCCCAAAACATAATACTTAGGTAGTGTTTGGTAGAAGATCTATTTTGAGATTGATGGGAAAGTGTAAGTGAATATTGGAAAATACCACGTTTGGTTCAGGTTTTTTTAAAAAATACTAGGCAAATAGGATAGATAGGAAAATGACTTTTGTGTGCAAAAAAATTAATTTATTGTTTTTTTAATAAAAAATTACGAAAAAGTAGTCGTTTTAAAAAAAATTACGAAACTATAGCAGTCAATCACGCCCAAAAGGGGGCGTGACCACTAGGAGAGAGACACGCCCTGCAGAGGGCGTGACCACCCAGGGGTAACACGCCCAAAGCAGGGCGTGACCAAGGGGGATAACACGCCCAACAGAGGGCGTGACCCACCTGGTCTATATAATCCCATTTTACCTCATTTCACCTCCAATCTTCTCTCCAATCCTCTTCCTCCTCCTTCTCTCTAAATTGATTTTGGAAGGTTTTGCGCAGCGAAGCTCTGTCTCACTCGTGTAAGTCCATATTTATTTGTTCATTTTTTTTATTAACAGCAATTAATATATGATAGTTATTAGTGACATAGATAATTGTTAGGGTGTTAGGAAAAAATACTAGTGACTTAGATAATTGTTAGGTTGTTAGAAAAAAATATTAGTGACTTAGATAATTGTTAGGGTGTTAGAAAAAAATATTAGTGACTTATATAATTGTTAGGGTGTTAGAAAAAAATATTAGTGACTTAGATAATTGTTAGGGTGTTAGAAAAAAATATTAGTGACTTAGATAATTGTTAGGGTGTTAGAAAAAAATATTAGTGACTTAGATAATTGTTAGGGTGTTAGAAAAAAATATTAGTGACTTTATTTAATTGTTAGGGGGTTAGTAAAATATTAGTGACTTTATTTAACTGTTAGGGGGTTAGAATAAGATATTAGTGACTTTATTTAATTGTTAGGGGTTAGTAAAATATTAGTGACTTTATTTAATTGTTAGGGGTTAGTAAATTAAGTGAAATTAAATTTTATTATGTGTAAATGCTATTAAATGCTATGTAATTAAGTGAAATTAAATATTATTTAGTGTAAATTAATATAAAATCAATAGTAATTTGGGTACATTATTTTTCATTTGTAGTAGTATTCTCTATTATGGCTCATTCATCCTCATCAGAGTCCTCACGCTCTGGATCCGATGGTGATCTCGAGTCATGTGATCCTTGTATGCATGTACTTCCTGGCCCATATAGGTGGGAGGTACTACGTAAGAGGACACAACGCTCTCACGTTTCACAACTTGTGTGGAACGAGGACAAGGTGAGGGCGTTAAAGACAAGGCGAGGTAAGCTTCAGGGGGGACCACATCACGATGATATACCAGACGTTGTGGCCAACTATTTAACAGGAGCTGGGTTCATACACGTGGCTCGTATGAGTCATATTCAGGTATGTAATTTTTAAATTTTTTTAATTAAAATATCGTATGTGGACTTTGTATAATTGTTGTTTTTCCTTCAGATCGATACCCCCATGATCTCTGCATTGGTAGAGCGGTGGAGACCTGAGACACATACGTTTCACATGACCCAGGGAGAGATGACCATTACATTACAGGACGTGGCTGGTATACTTGGTTTGCCTACAGACGGCCAAGCAGTTACCGGAGCTACAGCATTGAATTGGGTTGGTATGTGTCAGCAGGTCTTTGGGACTGCCCCTGTTTCAGGCACAGACATTCACGGAGGCGATCTACGTATTTCTTACCTGGACAGGATATATGCAGATTGGTTTGCAGTAGCACACAATCATGAGGAGGTGCGGCGTTACACTAAGGCACACATTTTGCGGCTATTAGGCTCATGGTTAGTGTGTGACAAATCAGGTGGGAGTAAAATTGCCTGTCGTTACATTCCGCTGCTAGCAGGGGACTTTACGGACATCGGCGGCTACAGTTGGGGGTCTGCGGTTCTCGCCGAACTCTGTGTCCATGATTGTGCCTCACTCGGATAATCCCAATCAATATATGTGTAATGTGGAATTTCTGACCAAAAAGGATCAACAGGTGCATCGTCTACACGTACTACGTAATAATAATAATAATAGAATTGAGTTATTTTCTTAATGGATAATTGCGACATCGAAACACACCGTATATTAATTCGTAGCATACCTTCAGGATGTTTTGGTGCTTGACTCGATGTTGTGTCATGATGTACAACGATACGAGACTCCCCCAAATCATGCCATGGTTGAAGTTCATTACCAGACCTGACACATTCTTCGTCATTGTCCGATGCACTCGCATCCTCTGCAAGAAGACGATCCTCCATTGCAATATTTTCTTCATCATCTTCGTCATACTCCTCATCCATAACCCAAGTAGGGTCATGTTCATCTTCATCAGACATGTTAACAGCAGGAGCAACAGATGAGGATGCAATAATAGGAGAAGTAGACCTAACTGACCTCATTGGTATAACAACTTCCTCCACGGTGGTAATATCCACATACAACTCTAGGAAATCCTTTCGGGATTGGTTGGAAAACTCTTCCATTACCATATCGATGTCTTCATCATCGACCAATTGCAAGCTCATGTATTGTTCAAGTTGCCATAATCTTGCTGTGACTAGAGTGATCAATTGGTTGTCTGTGAGACATAATTTTTGACGTATTTTCTGATGCAGCTCTGCAACCGTTGAGTTCCGTTTAATACGTGATGGCCTTTTCTCCCCTGCAAAAATAACACCACGACGACCTTCTTCTATCCTACCGTTAAAATAAAGAACAACACGAATAGTATCAGAACTCATTTTAAAAATCAAAATATGAAAAGATAAAATAAAATACGAGTAAACAAGTGCAAACTATCAAAGAGTTTTAAGCATAACAATGAGAGAGTTGTGAAGAGTGTGTAGGAGGGTGGACGTTTAAATAGAGTGTAGTTTAGTCACTTACGCCCAGGGCTGGGCAGGACCTCCCAGTGGGTCACGCCCTATGTTGGGCGTGTTACCCCTGTGGGTCACGCCCTCCCTTGGGCGTGTCTCTCTCCTCCTTGGTCACGCCCTGTTTTGGGCGTGTTACCCCAGGGTGGTCACGCCCTCTGCAGGGCGTGTCTCTCTCCTCGTGGTCACGCCCTCTTTTGGGCGTGATTGACTGCTATAGTTTCGTAATTTTTTTTAAAACGACTACTTTTTCGTAATTTTTTATTAAAAAAACAATAAATTAATTTTTTTGCCGACTTTTGTGTTAATTTTTGGATGAAATTCAGTGTTACAAAATACCACTTGAGATGTGGTATTTTGAGATATCTGAGGAAGTGAAAAATAGGTGCGAAGTTTATCCCGAATATAGATTTTGCAAATTTAAATAAATTTCCCTGGTAATATTTTGGTTAATCAAACAACTTTTTTTACATTTTCCTACCAAACTCATTTTCCAACTATTTTTCTAATATTCAAAAAATTTCTCATCAACCAAATGCCCCCTTAAACAATGCCATTTTAACTTTTCTGGTCATAAAAGATATGCCCACGTACCAAAGGGGCCCTATAGAGAATTTTGAACTTTCCATGGTTTTAGTTTTAGACTTAGATCCACAGATTGCATCAATTGGGGTCTCACTGCGTTTGACTTGATCAAAAGGAATCTATTTCCATTTTCCATTGACTATGTCAAACATTACCATGAGAATACAGAACATGAAAAGAAAAAAAAAATTACAATATTTTTTTGGTGAGTATAGCAATATTTCATGTAAGTATTTGTTTGATTAAAATATGTAAGTTTTGTGTACCAAAAAAAAAATGTGAGTTTTATGTTAGTACAAAAATTAGTGATTTTACTTTTAAAAAAATCAATCAGAAAACTATAACTTTTTTTTTTTTTTTGGTGAAAAGAAAACTATAACTTAATTTGTAGTTTTTCTCACAAGAAACGTAAATCTTCTAGAATTGTGATCAATGTAGAATCTGGCAGGTAGTCCCCTCAATTTTGTTGTCGGTTGTGAGAAGTTTCCTACACATGGGACTCTGTGGCTATGATTATACTCTCCTTAAGATATTTGAATAATGAATGGCAAGTTGATTTTGATTACGATATGTTGTTAAGTACTCTTAAATAAGATTACTAGCTAGTGGAAGTCGTCTAAAAAAATTGTTGAAGAACATTGCTTTTAATCTTTTTTGACGGACTTGAAATCTGGCATCTGCGTCAACAAAATAATTTATCAAGATTTGTCGCAACCAAAATCTAAACCCCACTGGGTTGAAAATAAATAAAGATGAAATAAAGTTCATGAGAATTTTAGGTATGCTCGTTTGAAGATGATTGGAAAAGTTTTGCAGTCTTAGTGATTATGTCCGACTTAACCAGATTAATAGATTAATTAATGATTGGTAGAGAAATCTAAAAAAAAAAAAAGAAGAACAAAATGAAAATATTTTTATTTTTTTGGGCAATTCATTTAATATAGCGTTAAATATTCTCCAAAAAAAAATTCTGTCTAAAATATACTTATACACCAATAAGTTATCAAACATGTGCATGAACGATTACGAGTTATTTCGAATTAATTAATAATTTTAAATTCGAGTTTTAAATATATAATTGTAGGGATTAAAAACTTGATAAAAAAAATAAAATTCGTTGCTTTTTTAATCTTGATGAATCGAACGAGAAATTAAAAATAAATAAATTAAGCAATATTACACAAATCACGAATAGTTTATGAGAACAAAAACCCTGAGGTTATGTTGCCGACATGGCACGCATAAACGTGTTGTTAGAAAGTCAAATAAAATCTCGCCAAGTGGAAGGTGTTTAGTTGGCAAGCATAATGGTTATGGACCAATCAATGACTAGAAAAACATGTGTCATTTTAAAGGACACAAACTTATATTCTTCTTAGAGAAAGATAGATATAAAAAGATGAAATTTATATATTTATTTTTTTAATTTAATTTTTTTTGTGGAATTCATAATTTTTTTTTGTATCTATCTTTCTTTCTTTCTTTTTAAAAGGACCTAAATTATTTTCCATTTAACAACATAGAAGAGAGAGAAACAACAACTCTTTATTTGTTATTTTTCTTTTCTTTGTTTGGTACTGGTGAAGGCGCCCTTGAAGATAAGTATTGCATTCTAAAAAACACTCGTATATCTCACTCAAAGTCCACATCCCTGTCATCTCATTGTTCAAGTTGCCAAATTACATTATAAAAAAGTAAATTGAATGAACCCATTGATTCCTTTAAAATTCTAAGGAAAATTTTTGTATGGTGCATTTTGGAGGAGACTTTGTAGTGGGTGTGGAATTCGAGGTCAACCAAGTCAACAACTTTGTCCATTTCTTCCATTACAATTTGAGATTGTTGTGGTTTTAGCACTAATTAAATCAAAAAAATACGTGTACAAATTTGGATGATTGAGTAATTAGACGACTTTCTTTTTCTCATGCAAATTTGAATTGATGAAACATGTTTGGTTCAGATGCATTTTGCAAGTTACGTGTACTAAGTAAGATATTAAAAAATAGGATTTTATAATTCTCATTCAACATAAGAATTAACTTTTTTCTACACATCCTTCAATTTTCGTGCTGATATGAGTCTCACATATAATTTTTTCTAATACATGGATTCCACATACTTTTTATCTCTACAACATGAGATTTCAATTCTCTTTCAACATGAGAATTATAAAACCCTAAAAAATAAGGAATAAAAGTCAGCAAAATTTGATGGCTTTTATTGACATAAACGAAATTAACGAACCGGCTTTGGAGTTTCTTTACCTGAGAGTCGGAGACAGTAATGAACCGGGTGGGTTCGGTTTGCGTTGCTATGTTTCTTCTTATCCTTTCTTCTATTGGCTTATTTCCAATTATTATCAGTGCTCGTGGAAAACAAAAGTAATAAATAAATAACTGTTTACAAAAAAAAAAAAGTAATAAATAACTAATTTTTTTATTATTTCTTCAAATAATAAAATATGATCTTGACACATTTTTTCTTTGTTTCTTTGGACATAGTTTCTTATACAAAATTTGGCGATTTGGAAGTTTGCTCCAATAGTTATTATTTATTTACCCATAGGGTAGGAGCATTGCATTTGTTCATGACATCACCAATGACATAAGCAATCACTCTTTTGTTTTGTTTTGTTTTTTTAATCTTTAACTATGTCTTTTCAATTAAAAAAAGCTCAAATTGTTTGGAAATATATAATTCTGTCTTATTTGGCAGTTTTTTAATACCTAATTGAAATGAAAAAAAAAAAACAAAAAAAAAAAACAAAGAGAGAATGGGATCAAGAGTTATAAATTACTGCAATAGTTTATATTACAACGGTTTGAAATAATCGGGCCCATATATGTTTATAATGTAATATTACTTCAGCACATCATTTTATATTTTAACGTTAAATTATAATATTATGTTATTATATATTTTAAAATTACGAAAATAGAAAATATTTGACTATATACTTACTATTACTTAATTTTAATTTTTTGGAAGTTGACAAGCGAAATCAACATGATTAATAATCAAAATTCACATTTAATTATATCCATAAAAGTTATATTTTTAGCTATCGAACTACTTCTGCATTATTTTATGTAATTAGCCAAACATGTGTATGGGTACTAAAACACATACGTTGTTCACAGAACATACTTGTGTACGTTTTGGACAAATAGCAGATTATCTAGCCTAGCAAAAATATGATTTAATTTTAGTCAAGAATGATTAGTCTACTGACATTCCAGCTAGATCTTAGGATTTGACCTGCTCAAAGAATAATGAGTTTGATTCCTAAGAGTCGTAACTCTTGAAAAGGATGGAGAAGTTCGAACTCGTAACTGGATTATTCGGGCCATTAAAGCTTAGGAAACTATGGCATAATCTTTGCTAAAACAAGGGGAAAACATGAAAGAAATATATTTTGATAACAATTTTGAACAAAGTAAATTATTAACCAATAACTTCAACGACTACCTAAGTTAAAGTAAATGGTCAATTAATAACTCCAACGACTACCTAAATTAAAGGTAATAGTCAACTAATATTTTCAAACCCCCATCGAAGCAACTAGGTGATTGCCTTTTACATTTTTTTTTTTTCGGGTTGTGTATACTATCGTTAAGCTAGTTTAGGAGGGAAGCTTGCTTGTAATATATTAATATTATATATATATATATATATATATATATATATATATATATATATATGAAAAAATATTTATCAAGTAGTTTGAGATAATTTTATCTCCAACTAGCCCCACAACTACGTCGTTTTGATTAATGAAGGGTGTTTATGTAATTTTAGGTGAATTAATGAAAGATGTTTTTGTAATTTTATTTATTTTTCTATCATATACATTTTACTAAAACACCATTCATTAATTCATCTAAAATCACATAAACACCCTTTATTAATCAAAACGACATAGTTTTGAGGCTAGCTGTAAATAAACTTATCTAAAGTTGCTGTAGAAATGTTCACCCCATATATATATATATATACAAATCACCAGGTATCTCGATGCCAACAAGTACTCACTAATCCGGATTCAAGCTGGGCAGAACCATAAGGGAGATATAGTTTTTCCTACTAAATTTTAATACAGCTACATATGAAGGACTCGAATTCAAAACCACTAGTTAAGCTGAATTTATAAAGAATCAATTCAACCCAAAAGCTTAAGCTGTTGGGTGAGGGTGAGGCTACATTAATGATTTTATACATCTCAACACGCCCCCTCACACGAGAGCTCACTGGGCTTGAAGGGTGGACAATGCACAGGCTCACCTACCTGTGCTAAGAAATTCCACAAGAGAAAGTGGGGGCGGTGAGGACCGAGCCTGGGATCCACAAGAGAAAGTGGGGAGTGAGGATCGAACCCGGGATACGAGGCTCTGATACCATATAAGGAATCAATTCAATCCAAAAGCTTAAGTTGTTGACTGAGGCTACATTAATGATATTATATATCTCAGCAAATTAACTCTTTTTCTAATTAATTCACGTGCTTGCTAGTGATGAAAAAAATTAATGTTTTGAAATTGTAGAATATAAAGCTGGAGTTTGACTGCCGCACTTCATGCGGTTTTATTAGATATTATGTTTTTAATGAAATAGTAGAATATTTCCATAGTACAATATATAAGAACTTCTCCTAACTTTTTAGGGATGCACCGTAGTAGCTAGTCATTTTATATAATTAAGCTTACACTTGTAGAGTTTGAATTCGACTTTCCAGTCAAAGCTTGGCTGGAAGAGAAAATATCTCCGACAATGGACAAGAAATTATTAACTTACTTAGTACGTATCAAAAGTCATGCACTCTTATGCTTGTGAAAGTCATTTTCGCACATGCTTCTGTGGCTGTTTAATTTGAATTGGTCAAAGTCAAAACTTAATTAGCTAGTTCATATTCTTATGTTTCTTCGAAATGTGGTAGTATACCGTATTGTTTGAGGTTTAATTAGGGACAATTAGTCAAATAAAAAGAAAATGGAATGCCATTACAAATATTTGTGCTGTTAAATCTGACCCAACCAACCCTTAAGGCCATGTGAGACTTTATTTATCCCAAGAAAAACCCATCTGAAAGGTTCATGGATGAATGCAAGATAATTGACTTGATTGCATGTGTTGAATAAGATTTAGTACATGTATCCAAAAAAACAAAAATAATAATAATAAGATTTAGTACTAGCTAGAAATTTTAGTAGATGATTCAGGTTAAAGTTGTGAAAAAATATGATCACATTATCCTAAAAATGCATATGCCAAGTAATTCAACATAGCTATCATTATCAGCCACAAAGAGTACTAGGATTGTTGTTTTAAATAGGATCAGAAGGACAATGTATGGAGGTTTGTGGTTTTGAGATTTTTAAGTGCGATGAGTATCACAAATGTATGTTAAGTTATAATTGATCCTTGCATTGATTACTATGTGTATTAAAAATAAAGCTTTTAATATATTAAATAGAAATTATTAGAATTCTTGAATAACAAATGTTATATATATCAAAATAATAATTGTGTAATTATTGTAGATTTCTTTTCCTTTTCCCCTTTTTGCAATACAAATTTGATAGTTCATATTATAGGGAGTATCTGTCTCTTATAATATTAGCTCTTGAAGGAAGGGAATTACTCATACGCCTCTGGATATTGTAACACTTTATTCATGAATAATTAAGCAATAATATTCTATATTTCATATTCTAACTTGGTTTTTAGCCCCTTAGTAAGGATGAGCCTGTGGACTCTAATGGACTCTCCTGATAAATCTTCTGGCTCTTTGTTTTTCGGCCATGACAAGAATTTATGTTCTGAATCGGTTAATGCCTAATAATACGACCTTTCGTTCCCTACTCTCATTTTTTTTTCTCTCTCTCTAGGTAAATAATACATACATCAATTAAGGATAACATATAAAGTATAAACCTTATTTTACCCAATAATAATAGATGAAATTTAACACCAACATAAACTTATACACGATCCATACTTTAACTTTCACTCAACTTAAGCTTAAAATTTTGAAACAATTAACACTTAACAATATACAAGCTTAAATATTATTAAAAAAAAAAAGTCTTGCAATAAGATAATCTTGGCACAGACACAGTACCTTTCTAAATTACAAATAATTGAATGGTAAAAATAAATAAAACTTTACACAACCTTTTACAAATTACATATTTTATGTCAAACATTACATATTCTGTAATAAAAACTGCAGATTGAGTAACATATATATACTTATAAAAATCATATGCTAAAATAGTAAAAATTACAAACTTAAAGATTGAATACTTTTACTATTCACTTTATAACTTACATTGCTCAATTTATAATTAAAAAATAAATAAATGAGAATACCATAGTGTAACCTGTAATACTTGTACAATAAAGTCCAATCACTGCTCATTAGCTACAAAAGTCAGGATAAAGTGATAGAAATGTCAAGCAGAATTGATTGCCATGAAAAAATGGACACTAACCCGTGGCTCAAATTTCATACATTGTTGTTTCTATCACATATTCAGCAAAAGCTGCGGCTCAGTATTGACATCACACGGGATATTCTTTTGCTTGATGGGTCAAAAAAACAATGTAACAAATAGCACGAATGGTAGTATGTGACATCCAGAATCTTTGATGAGACAAACAAAGTTTTACGAGAAAGGCGAAAACCCCAGAAGCCATTTTTTCCCCTAAAGCTGCAGTGTTGTCACATCATGGCCGAGCATTGATGCTGCAATGCATTCAAATCCTTTCTCTAAGCTGTGTCGGTGTATGTTTAGCCGAAAACTATGAAAATCAGTATTGTATTTCCATTTCATTAAGAAAAAGAGTTATTGTGTTGTGGTGAAGGTAGTCCCTTGGCGTGTTGACTCTCCATTTCAAGAACCATTAAGGATTTCTGCCTCTGATATCGGTTTCTCTTGGCGGCTAATGCTGCAAATGAAACCATAAAATAGTCAACAATTAGTAGAGGTTCTAAGCGTCGAACATATAAGATATAATTCTATATAAAATCAAAAATTTCTTGTCATTTGCTGGAATTTAAATGGCTGGAACTAAACATTAACATTAAAGGACAAATACAAATTGGTGGGTACTATGTACAAGGCCACTACAAAAGATTGGCTTTAAATAGCTTCTCCTTGTGGAGATTGGCCCCAACTTGAGAAGTCGCTCAGAACAATGGATAAAGATATGATCCATATTCTGTCAAGCACTTAAGCACATGAAGTATCAATAGTTGAAAAGGTAAAAGCTAAGCAAAAGATAGAGAGCAAATGAGCAAAGAACTAAGAAATAGAGATCACCCGAATACTTGAAAAGTTGCCCAACATATTAGCAGTTATAAAAAAATTTGATGGTTTGACAGTGAATCTGAAATCACCTTATTGTTGGCAACAAGAAATAAAAACCATAAGCTTTTAATTTTATAACCTCCAAGGGGGAAGTGACATCTATATATGGATGCGGAGACAAGTTATAATGCCGAGCATTTTTTGTTTGAAGATATTCTTACCTAATTGCAGAAGCACAGAAAATAATCCACATTCTTGAAGCAGTAAAAATTATACAAGAAAAATTCAAAAGAAAGTAGTCTTTTCCTAATTATTAACTTAGAAAATGGAAACCATATATCATTATATTCAAATTGGTCATTGAGTTAAGAGAATGAATCTGCAAGAATCATTTTGATTTACCACTCATAAAAATTTACCAAAATGGTAAAATACAAGTATTTGGGCTACAAATAGCCCGTTACAGAACTGAAAAATTGCAATGATGATATCATAAAGTACATCGACAAAGATGAACGTACACAAGTAAAAATGCCAATGTACATGATAGAGTGTTGGCAGGAAAGATATCATTTAGAATCAAGGACATTCATTAAAAGGCACTGATAGACGACAAAGACAACATGATGGGATACCTGCTTTATGAAATTACAAAATGGCCTAACGCAAGAGATAGAAGATGTTGGGAGCTAGATTTAAAATGGACTGAGAGGCAAATGGTTATTAATGTGAGAAATTTTATATCTTGATCATTTATTATTGTGATTCAAATAGCCCAGTTTGGTTTAATAACGGGAAGGTCAAATATGGTTTGTGAAGTTTGATGAAGAGGTACTAGAAGAAATTAAAAGATTTACGTACGGAATTCATTGACCTAGAAAATGCCTATGATAAGGTGCTAAGAGAAGTTTTCTGGAAAGCACCGGTGAAGAAGGGAGTTCGTGTTGCTTATGCTTAGCTATCAATGGGGTGCATATTATTCATATTTAGATCATCAAGGATACGTATGAGAAGTTAAAACTAGTGATGGGTTCACAAAGAATTCCCCCATAACTATAGAATTACATCAAGGGTCAACTTTGAATCTTTTCAACTTGGTTATGGATGTTGTGCTTACTAACAACATCTAAGAGCGGTGCCTTAATGCATGCTTTTAGTAGAGATATATTCTTAGAGCATATTTGACATATATTATTTAAAAAATAAAGCTAAAAGCTGGTAGATAATAATAAAAAATTTTGAAAAGAGAAAGATGAAATGATTTGTTGTAATGAACCATTTCACCCCAACAGCTTAAGTTTTTGGGTTGAATTGGTTCCTTACATGGTCAAAGCCCCGGTGTCACAAGTTCGATCCTCACCGCCCTCTATTTAATTAATAATAAATTAAGATTTGTGAAATTTTTAGCACAAATAGGTGGATCTGTGCATTATCCACCCTTCAAGCCCAATGGACTCTCGTATGAGGGGAGGCGTTAGAGATATTTATAACTATTAATGCACCCACCAGCTTAAAATTTTGGGTTTAATTGGTTCTATACATTTGTTATTAGGGTAAATGATAAAATTTATATATAAAAGATTAGAATAAGGGTGTAATTAGAAAATAAATATGAGTATTCCAAAAAATAGACATACATATTAAAAAAAGCTCCTCTTATAAGTTTTTAGCTTTTTCTTCTTCTTTTTTTCATTATAAAAAAGGTTCTTTTTATAATAAGAGCTTTTGTAAAATTATGTTCGGCTAAACTTCTGCTTATAAAGAGAAAATAAGCTAAAAATAAAAGCTCCCAAACAAGCACTTAGTGTTAGGTCTAGGTCTGTCTAACATGTGAGGAAGGAGGAAGTCATCAAGTCAAGTTTATCAACTCGAACTTGGAAGTCAGATATCACAAGTTAAGACGAAGAAGAAGAGAAGAATGAATCGCAGAGAGGTTTTAAAGTAGGATTACAAGATATTCTTCTTCCCTAGCACAACACGAGGATTGTTCTCTCTTGAGATATATAAAACCATTAAAAAGCCTTCACCCACTAGCTTAAGCTTTTGGGTTGAATTGGTTCTTTACATGGTATCAGAGCCTCGTGTCCCGTGTTCGATCCTCGTTGCCCCCCACTTTCTTTCAAGTGGAATTTCTTTGTTCGCACAGGTAGGTGAGCCTGTGCATTGTCCACCCTTCCTTCAAGCCCAGTGGGCTCTCGTGTGAAGGGGCGTGTTGAGATATATAAAACCATTAAAAAGCCCTCACCCACTAGCTTAAGCTTTTGGGTTGAATTGGTTCTTTACATTCTCAATCTCTCACCCACTCTTGAATTCCAACACTCACCAATGTTTGTTTGTTTTTTTTTTTTTCCTTGTCTTTCAAAAAACAATTCTCATATCTCCCTCTTTTATAGATTGATTTAAATCCTTTTTTTCATGCTCTAGATCTTTCTACAATTATTGGGGAGGATTTACAGAGCATGGAGAATTGCACTCTTCAAATTATTAGGAGCCATTCTCGAGACATGGAGACACTCGCAAATAATGATTAGCAGGCAAAGTATTTAAGGAGGAACAAGTCCCAACACTTAGTGGGAGAATCCAGAGAGGGAATCAATGGAAAGCTAGAGTTGTGGTGAAAAGATTTGGAATCACATTGTTTCCGTTTAAAGTAAAAGTGAGATGACGTATATGAAATGTAAGATCAGCAGCAAGATGCATGCCAACACTCATCAGGAGGTGAAATTTGGATATTATACCATACAAGTCAAACAGTGTAGGTATTCTAGGGCAATAAAGTGCCAACTAAGCTTTATGGTAGAAGTAGCCACACAAGAAACACAAACAAAAATACTGCAAAAAAGTCACCTTTAATAAGGATTTAATTTTGATTCACTGATAATATAAAATGCTTTTACCTTTTCACAATCAGTGATTTAATGAACTATGATTTGGAAAACAGTTGAAATTTTCTATGGAGAAAAAACCTTAGCTATGAACTACAGATGATGTGGTACTTGCTTCTACCTATAGTATAGAAACATTTTAACTTTGTTTATTGCAAGTGAAGGATGTTACCGGTAAAGCAAATACAAAGCAATACCATAGTTAGCCCCAAAAATAGAGATTAAGAAGAGATTATTTAAATTACAGTTACATGTTAGTCTTCATGAGGCAGAGCAAAATCATATTCATTCCTTCTCCCTACCAAACCAGACACCAGAATCAATACATCACAAAACTTATTTGAATTTTACCCTGAGTAGATAATCTAAGCAATACATGAATGAAGCTAGCCACACACACAC